>ML100174.1:6122-23096 GCA_003697995.1 Taxidea taxus jeffersonii
TGGTGTAAGGAAATGGTCCAATTTCATTTTTCTGCATGTGGCTGTCCAATTTTCCCAACACCATTTGTTGAAGAGGCTGTCTTTTTTCCATTGGATATTCTTTCCTGCTTTGTCGAAGATTAGTTGACCATAGAGTTGAGGGTGTATTTCTGGGTTCTCTATTCTGTTCCATTGATCTATGTGTCTATTTTTGTGCCAGTACCATACTGTCTTGATGATGACAGCTTTGTAGTAGAGCTTGAAGTCTGGAATTGTGATGCCACCAACTTTGGCTTTCTTTTTCAACATTCCTCTGGCTATTTGGGGTCTTTTTCTGGTTCCATACAAATTTTAGGATTATTTGTTTCATTTCTTTGAAAAAAAGTTGATGGGATTTTGATGGCATTGCATTAAATGTGTAGATTGCTGTAGGTATCATAGATATTTTCATAATATTTTTTCTTCTAATCCATGAACATGGAATGTTTTTCCATTTCTTTGTGTCTTCCTCAATTTCTTTCATGAGTATTATATAGTTTTCTGAGTTAGAGATTCTTTACCTCTTTGGTTAGATTTATTCCTAGATATCTTAGGGTTTCTGGTACAATTGTAAATGGGATCGACTCCTTAATTTCTCTTTCTTCTGTCTTATTTTTGGTGTATAGAAATGCAACTGATTTCTGTGCATTGATTTTATATCCTGCCACTTTACTGAATTGCTGTGTGAGTTCTAGCAGTTTTGGGGTAGAGTCTCTTGGGTTTTCCACATAAAGTATGATATCATCTGCAAAGAATGAGAATTTGACTTCTTCTTTGCTGATTTGGATGTCTTTTATTTCTTTTTCTTGTCTGATTGCTGAGGCTAGGACTTCTAGTACTATGTTGAATAGCAGTGGTGATAAGTGGACATTCCTGCCATGTTCCTGACCTTAGCGTAAAAGCTCTCAGTTTTCCCCATTGAGAATGATATTGAGAATGATATTTGAGAATGAGTTTTTCTTAGATGGCTTTTATGATATTGAGGTATATACTCTCTATCCCTACACTGTGAAGAGTTTTAATCAAAAAAGACACTATACTTTGTCAAATGCTTTTTCCACAACTATTAAGAGTATCATATGGTTCTTATTCTTTTACTAATGTAGTGTATCACATTGATTGATTTGTGGATGTTGAACCAACCTTGCAGCCCAGGAATAAATCCCACTTGGTCATGGTGACTGATCCTTTTTATGTACTTGTTGGATCCTATTGGCTAGTTATTTTAGTGAGAATTTTTTGCATCCGTGTTCATCAGGGTCATTGGTCTGTAATTCTCCTTTGTGATAGGGTCTTTGTCTGGTTTTGGGATCAAGGTAATGCTGGTCTCATAAAGTGAGTTTGGAAGTTTTCCTTCCATTTCTCTTTTTTGGAACAGTTTCCGGAGAATAGGTACTAATCCTTCTTTAAATGTTTGGTAGAATTCCCCTGGGAAGCCGTCTGGCCCTGGGCTCTTGTTTGTTGGGAGATTTTTGATGACTGCTTCAATCTCCTTACTGGTTATGGGTCTGTTCAGGTTTTTTATATTTCTTCCTGGTTCAGTTTTGATAGTTTATATGTCTCTAGGAATGCACTCCCTTTCTTCTGAATTTTCTCATTTGCTGGCATATAGTTGCTCATACTATGCTCTTATAATTATTTATATTTCTTTGGTGTTGGTTGTGATTTTTCCTCTTTCATTCATGATTTTATTAATTTGGATCCCTTCTCTTTTCTTTTTGATAAGTCTGGCCATGGGATTATCAATCTTATTAATTCTTTCAAAGAACCAGTTCCTAGTTTCATTGATCTTTTCTATTGTTCTTTTGGTTTCTGTATCATTGATTTCTGTTCTGATCTTTATTATTTCTCTTCTCCTGCTGGGTTTAGGTTTTATTTACTGTATTCTCTCCAGCTGCTTTAGGTGTAGGGTTAGTTTGTGTGTTTGAGACCTTTCTTATTTCTTGAGCAAAGTCTGTATTGCTATATACTTTCCTCTTAGGATCTCCTTTGCTGCATCCCAAAGATTATGAAGAGTTGTGTTTTCATTTTCATTTTTTCCATGAATTTTTTTGATTCTTCTTTAATTTTCTGGTTGGCCCATTCATTCTTTAGTAGGATGCTACTTGACCTCCATGTATTTGAGTTCTTTCCAACTTTCCTCTTGCAATTGAGTTCTAGTTTCAAAGCATTTTGGTTCCAAAACATGCAGGGAATGATTCCAGTCTTTTGATACAAGTTGATACCTGATTTGTGACTCAGGATGTGATCTCTTGTGGAGAATGTTCTATGTGCACCAGAGAAGAATGTGTATTCTGTTGCTTTGGGATGGAATGTTCTGAATATTTCTATGAAGTCCATCTGCTCTAGTGTGGTATTTAAAGCCTTTATTTCCTTGTTGATCTTTTGCTTAGATGATCTATCCATTTCAGTGAGGGGGGTGCTGAAGTCCCCTACTATTATTGTTGATGTGTTTCTTTGATTTTCTTCTTAATTGGCTTATATAATTGGCTGCTCCCATTTTAAAGGCATAAATATTTACAATCATTAGATCTTCTTGTTCTATAGACCCTTTAAGTATAATATAGTATCCTTCCTTATCTCTTTATTATAGCCTTTGGTTTAAAATCTAATTTTTCTGATATAAGGATTGCCATCCCAGCCTTCTTTTGATGTTCATTAGCATGGTAAATGGTTTTCCACCCCTTCACATTAAATCTGGAGGTGTCTTTGGGTCTAAAATGAGTCTGTTGTTGACAGTATATCAAATGGATCTTGCTTTTTTATCCAAACTGATATCCTGTGTCTTTTGATTGGGGCATTTAGCCCATTTTCATTCAGGGTAACTATTGAAAGATATGAAGTTAGTGCCAATATATTGCCTATAAGGTGACTGTTACTATATATTTTCTCCCTTTCTTTCTGTCTGTTACTTTTAGGCTTTCTCTTTACTGAGAAGGTCCCTTTTGATATTTCTTGTAGTGCTGGTTTGGTGATCAGAAATTCTTTTAGTTTCTGTTTGTCCTGGAAGCTTTTTATCTCTCCTGTTTTCAGTGACAGCCTAACTAGATATAATATTCTTGGCCTCATATTTTTCTCATTTAGTGCCCCGAATGTATCATGCCAGTCCTTTCTGGCCTTCCAGGTCTCTGTGGATAGGTCTGCTGTCAATCTAATGTTTCTACCATTATAGGTTACAGAGCTCTTGTCCTGAGCCTGAGCTGCTTTCAGGATTTTCTCTTTGTCTCTGAGATTTATAAGTTTTAATATTAGATGTTGGGGTAGTGACCTATTTTTATTGATCATGAGGGGGTTCTTTGTGCTTTCTGGATTTTGATGCCTGTTTCCTTCCCTAGATTAGGGAAGTTCTCTGCTATAATTTACTCCAGTATACCTTCTGCATCTGTCTCTTTTCTTCTTCTGAGATCCCGATTATTCTAATATTGTTTCACTGTACAGTATCACTTATCTCTCTGTTTCTTCCCTCATGATCAGTAGTTGTTTATCTCTCTTCTCTTTTTCTCAGTTTCTTTATTCTACATCATTTGGTCTTCTATATCACTAATTCTCTTTTCTGTCTCATTTACTCTAGCAGTTAGAGCCCCCATTTTTTATTGCACCTCATTAATAGCCTTTTTGATTTTAACTGTGGTCAGATGGGTAAATAGAACAAAGTCATATGCTAGATTTAGGGTATATTTTGCTTTGTTAGAAGAAACTGCTTCCCAGAATTTTAAAGAAATATATATATAGTGTGTATGTGTGTATATATATACACATATAGATATATGTGTGTGTGTATATATACATACATACATACAATGAAGGGATAGAATATGGCTGTAAAAATGAAAATTTAAAAAGATTTTATGGAGAGGGTGGTTGCATTATGGACATTGGGGAGGGTGTATGATATGGTGAGTGCTGGGAAGTGTGTAAGC
Source organism: Taxidea taxus jeffersonii (assembly GCA_003697995.1). Classification (NCBI taxonomy): domain Eukaryota; kingdom Metazoa; phylum Chordata; class Mammalia; order Carnivora; family Mustelidae; genus Taxidea; species Taxidea taxus. The sequence goes on from ML100174.1 coordinate 10,061, forward strand.
CTGACAATTCACAGACCTGTACCCTGGGGCAAATGATACATTATATGTTAATAAAAATAATTTTAAAAAAGGAATTGATAAGAAGTTTGTTGAAAAAAGAACGAAGAAAAATTTTTAAGAAAATAGAAAAAGAAAACAATAAAGAAAATTTTAAAAATTAACTTTGAAGACTAAGGAATCATGGGAAAAAAGCCATGAATTCTATGTGCTGTATTCTCCTAGTGTTAGAGCTTGCAGTTCTCATTGCTCAGTAAACTTGATCTTTGCTGGATGTTCTTGCAGATCTTCTAGGGGAGGGGCCTGTTGCAGTGATTCTCAAATGTCTTTGCCCCACGTGGAATTGTACCACCCTTTACAGGGGCCAGGCTAAGTAATCTGCTCTGATTTGTTCTTGGTAGCTTTTGCTCCCTGAATATTCTCCTCACATCTTTAGAAGATGAGAATGAAAATAGTGGCCTCCCAATCTCCACCCTAGAAGAGCTGAGAGCTCAGGGCCCCTTTCTTCAGTGAGCCCTCAGAGGAAGGCAGTCAATGACTCCCATGTCCCTGGTCTCTGGCCGCACTCCGTACTCACCCAGCCTGTGACTCAGTATTTTTATCTCTGGCGCACGACCTGTTTGGGGTTTCCAACCCAGCAGATTCCTACAGTGTTCTCCTGTGCTGCTTCCTTTGGGGAAAGGAGGGTAGTCTCCCCAGATCTCTCACTTGTTGGGTACCTGCTCGAAGAGTAGTGTCCCAGCTGTGCCACAGATCATGGTTTATGGCAACCCCTAGCTGAAAGCCCACTCTGCAGCTCCATCTTTGCAGCTGGGTTCCCTGCTCTGATACCTGGGAGCTCTGTCACTGTCAGGCACCCCTGGTTTTTCTGTGACCCCAAGGGTCCTGAGACCATACTGTCCCAGTGAGAGTTCCACACACACACACACACACACACACACACACACACACACACACACACACACACCCCACATAGCCACCAGAGCAATGTCCCTCCATGGAGCAGACTTATAAAAGTTCTGATTTTGTTTTCTGCTGCTTTATCACTTGCTGGTAGCTGGCTAACAGAGGCTCCCTCCCTCACAGTCTGTCTTACCATATATCGCTTTGGATTCACATCACCGTACCTCCTACCTTCCAGAAAGTGGTCACTTTTCTGTTCCTAGAGTTGCTGCTATCCTTTTCTTTGGTCTCCTCTTGAGTTCATCGGTATTCAGAATGGTTTGATAACTAACTAGGTGAATTCCTGGAACCAGATGAAATTTAGGTCTCCTACTCCTCTGCCACCTTGCTAAGCCCTCTCTATTTTATTTACTCTTACATTGTTATTCATTATTACATATACTCTTGCTTGTCATGCTTGGTGATCTAATTTCCATGTATATAGGCAATTATAACTATAAATTAGAAGGAAAAAGACAGTTCTAGCAGTAAATCCATGTTTTAATGTTTAAAATATGACACCTGTTAGTTCAAAATGAAGAAGGAAAAAGGAAAAATAAACTAAGCATAAGAACTCAAAAAGTTCAGCAATCTTGGCATTTAGTATATGAGAAAATAGCAATAAAACTTCAATGGCTCCAGAGGGCATCAGTGTATCTCAGCATTGTTTTCTACCTAGTGTTCAAAGTAACAATTCTGACCAAGAAGGAAATGTCAAATTCTGTTCATGGTATTCAGTTTAGAGAAGCCAGAAAGCATTTTGCATTTTAGGAAGATTCTAAAACAAAGTTTTAAAAAAAGTATTTGAAGACCCATTTCTAGAGAATTTTGAGTTATATCAATTTTATTGTATTTGCATTTTATTTTGGTTCCTCCTTCAGGTCCAAATTAGTTTTTCTTTAGAATTATATGTAAATGTGATCCATAGGCATAAGCATTATTTCCATTAAATGCTAAACATACCCAAGTTTAGCCTGTGTTTTTGCCATTGTGTTGCTCAGTAATACCTTCATACAGAATCTTCATGACTATCAAGCTGGCTAGGTTTTGTTTTGCAATTGTATTCACCAGGAGTTGAAATGAATTATATGTCTTACCAATTATGTGTTACAATATCATCTGTAGAGTTTACATATACATTGTTGAGGAAGGAAGACCGTTTTGCTCTAAATTATTTTTAAAAAATTTTGATTATAGTGAAAAAAACACAACATGAAATTTACAATCTTAATCATTTTTAAGTGTACAGTTCAGTAGGTTGCTGTATTCATACTGTAACAGATTGAGATCGTCTTGCAAAGGGGAAATGCTATATGCCCACTAAACAAGTCCTCATTTCCCCTTTCTTCAGTCTGTGGCAGCCATCATTCTACTTTCTTTTTCTGTGAATTTAATTACTGTAGTTCCCACATACAAGTGACATTATATGGTATTTGTCTTTGTGACTGGCTTATTTTACTTGGCATAATGTCCTCAAGGTCCATTCATGTTTTAGCATGTGACAAGACTTCCTTTTTTAAGGAATACTGAATAGTAATTTCATTGTATGCACAGGGCACATTTTCTTTATCTATTGATGAACTTTTGAGTTGCTTCTACCTCTTGGCTATTGTGAATAATGCTGCAGTGAACTGGGTATCAAATGTCTCTTCAAGACCGGCTTTAAGTTTTTTGGATATAAACCTACAAGTGGGACACCTGGATTATATGGCGGTTCTGTTTTTAATTTCTTGAGAAAACTCCATATTGTTTCCATAATGGCTGCACTATTTTATATTCCCACAAAGAGTGCATAAGGATTCTAATTTCTCCACACCTTGCCAATATCTGTTATTTTGTTTTATTGGTAGTGTCCATCCTAATGGGTATAGGCTGATAGCTCATTGTAGTTTTGATTTGCATTTCTTAATGATTTGTCATCACAGATCAAGCATCTTTTCATATGTGTCTTGGCCATTTGTTTATCTTATTTGGAGAAATGACTCTTCAGAATTTTTTCTCATTTTTTAAATCAGGTGATTTGTTGTTGTTATTGTTGTTGAATTGCGGTTTTAAATATTCTGGATGTTAACTCCCATCAGATATATTGTTTACAAATCTTTTCTCTCATTCTATAGGTTGACCTTCACATTGTTGATTCTTTTCTTTGATGCACAGATGATTTTAAATTTGACATAGTCCCATTTGCCTATTTTTTGTTTTTCTTGCCTTTGTTTTTGATGTCATATCCAAGAAATCATTCCCAAATCCATTGTCATGAAGATTTTTCCCCTGGTTCCTTCTAGAAGTTTTATGGTTTTAGGCCCTATGTTTAGGTCTTTAATCATTTTGAATTAATTCTTGTATATATTTTAAGGTAAGAGTTCAACTTAATTATTTTGCATATGGATATTCAGTTTTCCCAGCACCATTTGTTAAAGAGATTGCCCTTTCTTCCCCATTGCATGGTACTGGCATCCTTGCAAATGTCATTTGATCATTATACATGAGGGTTTATTTCTGGGACCTCTATTCTTTGCCATTGGTCTATACATCTGCCATCATGCCAGTAGCACACTATTTTGATTACATTAGCTTTGTAAATATTTTTGAACTTAGAAAGTGTGAGACCTCCAACTTCTTCGTTTCCAAGATTGCTTTGACTATTTGGGGTTTTATTTTTTTTTTTTTAAATATTTTATTTATTTATTTGTTAGAGAGAGAGGGAGCGAGCACAGGAAGACAGAGTGGCAGGCAGAGGCAGAGGGAGAAGCAGGCTCCCTGCCGAGCAAGGAGCCTGATGTGGGACTTGATCCCAGGACGCTGGGATCATGACCTGAGTCGAAGGCAGCCGCTTAACCAACTGAGCCCCCCCAGGCGTCCCACTATTTGGGGTTTTAGAGACTACATACGATTTTTAGGATGGTTTTTCTCTTTCTGCCAAAAATGCTGTTGGGATTTTAATAACAATTGCATTGGGTAGCACTGGAATTCTGGCAGTGTTAAGTTTTCCAATCCATGAACATAACTGTCAGTTTATGTGTTTGTATCTTTAATTTTTTCAGCAAATTAAGTTTTCAGTTTGGTTAAGTTTATTCCTAAGTATTTTATTTTTTTTTGAAGCTATTATAAGTGGGATTTTTTTTTTTTTAGATATCCTTTCTGGATTGTGATTATTTGTGTATAGAAACTCATCAATTTTTGTATGTTGATTTTATGTCCTAGAACTTAGCTTAATATAATTATTAATTCTAACAGGTTCTTTTTTTCTTTTATTGGCAAAATCTTTAGGGCTTTCTACATGTAACATTATGTCTTCTGCAAACACATAATTGTACTTTGTCCTTTCTTTTATGAATGCCATTTATTTTTTTCATAATTACTCTGCCTAGGACTTCCAATAATGCTAAATGGAACTGACAGTGGCCTTGTCTTGTTTCTGATCTTACAGGAATGTCTTTCAGCATTTCACCATTAGGCATAATGTTAGGTATAGGCTTTTCAAATATGGCCTTTCATATGTTGAGGTAGTTTCCTTCTATTCGTAGTTTGTTGACTGTTTTTACCATGAAAATGTATTGAATTTTGTCAAATGCTTTTTCTAAGTAACTTGAAGTAATCATGTAGTTTTTGTCCTTAATTTTGTTAGTATGGTGTATTGCATTGAATGATTTGTACATTGAATCATTGTTGCGTTCCAGGAATAAGTCCCACTTGGTTATGGTGTGTAGTCTTTTGAATATGCTGAAATTGGTTTGCAATTATTTTGTTGAAGATGTTCACATCAATATTAATCAGGAACATTGGTCTGTGGTTTTTCTTTTCCTGTAGTATATTTGTCTGATTTTTCTACCAGGAAAATGCTGGCTTCACAAAATGAGTTAGGAAGTATTTTCATTTCACATTTTTAGAATAGTTTGAGGAAAAGTTTGAGTTTGGTGTTAATTTTTCTTTGACTGTTTGGTAGAATTGTCCATTAAGGCTTTCTGGTTCTGGGCTTTTTTCTCCATTGGGACGTTTTTGATTCAGTCTTCTTACTAAAGTTATAAATCTGTCCAGAATTTTTATTTCCTCATGACTCATACTTGATAGGCTGTATATTTCTAGGAATCTATTTTTCTCTAAATTCTTGACTGCTATCTCCTTCCATTTGGATCTGGATTACTCCCAGGAATGTAACTTTGATTGTAGGTTGTCAAGGCTATCCTTGGCTATATCTCTGCTGATGGCTTAGTAAATATGGGCATTGTAGGTTCATCGATGAGGGCATCCAGGCTTGTGAGTAGCTACTTCATTCACAGGGATGCCATAAGTCTTAACATAAGAAGTTTACTGTTTATAGAAGGGTATCATGGAACAGCTACCTCCATGGAGGAAGAAGTACTGATTTTTCCATTTCTAGCTTCTTGGGTTTCTATGAAGATGAAGTAGAAAGGCTTAGGCTTGAATATCTAAAATGAATGAATGTCTTAAATATCTAAAATTAATATTTCAAGTGAATATTTTAAATGAACTTTAAATTAGAACTAACTTCTGAAGACTTTTCCCTGTATTACGTGAGAATCTTTTTAAAATTCTAAATCTTGGGGCACCTGGGTGGCTCAGTGGGTTAAAGCCTCTGCCTTCGGCTCAGGTCATGATCCCAGGGTCCTGGGATCGAGCCCCGCATCGGGCTCTCTGATCATCAGGGAGCCTGCTTCCTCCTCTCTCTGTCTGCTTCTTTGCCTACTTGTGCTCTCTGTCAAATAAATAAATAAATCTTTTAAAAAAATTCTAAATCTTAAAAATTATAGAAAACAGCTCCTCAGTCCAGATATGATGAACATTAGTTGAGTGGTCATTATACTTATGTAGATTTTGAAAAACTAGTTTGAATACTAACTAGTTGCCTAATCTTGAAAATATGTAAGTTTGGGAGGTGTGACCGAATTAGAGTAGCTACAGAATGGTGATGGCATGTGGAGCAAGAAAGCCTGGAAATTTGATTGCAAATTTATAATGATTAATAGAAAAATAAGCAAGATCACTTTTATACTAAGGCAAACCTATATATGCATTGAGTTACATGCAGGTCCCACAATTTTGAAGTGCAGCAGGATGATATTTTTATTGATATTAACTGACTAAATATTTTTTCCTTTTCTTTTAAAATATAAATTAATTTTAGAATAGAACAAGGGGGGGTGCCTGGGTGGCTCAGAAGGTTAAGCCTCTGCCTTCGGCTCAGGTCATGATCTTAGGGTCCTGGGATCGAGTCCCGCATCGGGCTCTCTGCTTGGTGGGGAGCCTGCTTCCTCCTCTCTCTCTCTCTGCCTGCCTTTCTGCCTACTTGTGATATCTCTCTGTCAAATAAATAAATAAAATCTTTGAAAAAAAAAGAATAGAACAAGGGGTTTGAGGTAACTAATAATTCATATTTCTGTGTTATCCATAATAAAATTGGGAAGATTTTTTTTATGCTCAAGCGACTTTATATTTGGTCATATTTATCTGATCAACTAGGTTTTTTTTTAACCTTCATTTTTATCTCAAGTTTAGAGTTAGCTTGTAAAGAGATATTCTTATTCCCATAAACTTTCAATCTGCCTTAAACATTTAAAATTTTCAACTGCATTACTGTTTTATACTGTCATATTATCAGGGAATTTAATGCTGTTTTAAGGAATAGCATTAACCTCCAAATTCCAGTGAGGTAGAATATTTAGAGTATACTATTGTATTAACAGCATCTAAGACTTAGTTTACCTGGATAAATCTATGCTATATGAATGTTTACTAAATGTAACTCACAAAAAATTTCACATGTTATGTCCATAGTATCACAATCTAGTTAATGAGATAATGATACCACACTGAATTACTCTTCTAAGTATCCTTTGTTGCTTCCTTTCTGCCTAATCTTTTAGCCCTAGAGTGTATTGAGTCTCACCACTTTGGACCTCTGTCTTCTACAGCCTGTAGGCACTCCCTTAGTAATCTAGTCTTAACCTGATTTCGTGGCTTTACCTATCATCTTTGTGCAAATCAGTCCTAAATTATACAGCCCAGATATCTCTCCTAAACTCCCTAAAACTTTATCAGCCTGCCTATTTGATACCTACAGTTAAATTTCAAATAGGCACTTCACACTTAATATTTACAAAACTGAACTTCTGCTCTTTCTTCCAAATCTTCTCCACCAGGAGACTTTCCTACATCAATGGTGGCATCTCCCGTCTTAAAGTTGCTCAGGCAAAAAAAAAAAAAAAACAAAAAAACAAAAAAAAACAGAATAAAACTAACCTATATCTTTCTCTTCCTCTTATACCCCATATTTAACTTATTACAGCATCTCGGTGTTTCTGCCTTCTTCAAAACTGTATATGAATTTGACTGAATTATTGGCCTTACAAATCAAAAAACTAAGGCTCAGAGAAGTTAAAAGAACATCCCAAGTTCACATAGCTAGTTAGTGATGAAGTCATCATTCAAGTCCTATTTCCTGACTGACCACAAATAATATGCTCTATTCATAATACTAGTGCTTTTGCGAAGTAAGTGTTACAATTGTTTTTAATTCACATAGTTCAGACATATCATCTGACCTGTTGTACAACTGGATTTTTATAAATAATATGTGTTAATTCATTTAGGTTCTATAGGAATTTTCTGAGCCCACAGCAGGCATTTCATAAATACTTGCCAACTCGGTTGAATTGATTGATACTTATCTCTTCTTGTATATCGCTCTGGGTTAGGAGCTGTGTTTTAAATTGCAAGGTATAGTTAGATATAAATTGTGCATTGGGTAAAAAAGAAGAAAGGGGGGTTGGTTGGTGAATTAGTGAAATAAAATATTCACGGAGGTCTCTTAGAAAGCTCTTGGTTAAACACTTTTTTGTTATATCCATATGAATTTAGAACACGCGTTAGCTCTTGGTAACTTATATATACATACTTTTCTGTTTCTTGGAGTTTTCATAGTATGTAATATTGATCTTGATACCAATCATTAATCTGAGATTGTGGAATTATTACTTGAATTATTTGGAGTTTTCTCTTCAGGGCTTCTGTATTAAGGAGACATTTTATAACTGAAATCTATTAGATTGTAAGATTTTCTAATTGATGATAATGGCAAAAAAGTCAAAGGATTATCATCATGGTGGGGGGGACAGCAGAAATGAAATGTATTCTTCAGACACTTCTGTTTTATTGATGTATTATTTGTATTTTAGTAGAAGTTATTCCATGCTGTATAATGAAAAGTAGCAGTGGTAGTAGTTATTCCATGGTATATGATGAAAAGTATGATGAAATATGTTAAACCAAATTTTATGAGATTTAAGTGATATCTTTGAAAGAAGCCAAGATTAAGCTTTTGGGAGACATCTATTCTATCTATTGATGTGATATATTTAGAAAGCTGGTTATTTTTTAAAAATTTATGTACATGTAGAATACTTATCTATGAAACAGATTTTAGGTAAAGAGCTCTTGGGATCATTATTTTATCTTAATTTATCTCTTGCAAATTTGCACTTTAAAGTTTAATTGTTTTGTTATTTCACCAATTTATGTTATTTTATTTCAAGGATGAAAATTTGGTGAATATTTAATTCATAGAAACAATTTTCACATCCCGAATTCTATCCATCTACCTCCCTTTGCTGTGATAGAAGTGTTTTACATGGAATCTTTTTTTTTTTTAATTTTTTAAAAATTTATTTGACGAGGGAGATCAGAAGTAGGTAGAGAGCGAGCGAGGAGGAAGCAGGCTACCGCTGAGTGGAGAGCCCGATGCAGGGACTCGATCCCAGGACCCTGAGATCATGACCTGAGCTGAAGGCAGAGGCTTAACCCACTGAGCCACCCAGGCGCCCCACATGGAATCCTTCTTCAGCATTCTTACAGGCTTTGGAAATACCTCTTAAAGCAATAGTATATTTGAGCATTAAACCCAAAAGCCATGCCTAAAAATTTACTCCCTATGGCAACTGAATGAGTTAAAGTTGTGGGTGCCTACAGCCATAATGGTGTGTATTTAGAAAGGAAACTCAGTTTGTGGTATCTAAAAAATTGTCTGTTGACAAACAAATCTAAAATAAGAGTTCAAAAAAGAGATACTTTATTTCTGGAAAATGTGATAGTTCTGTTACCATTTACAGTGATGGATATTTGTGGGTCTTTATACTGTGAAATAAACTGTGACCAACTCTACTGTTATCTTTTCTTTTTTATAGTGTATGCCAATTAAAGGCCTAGGATTCGTGCTTGGAGCCTATCAGTGCATTTGCAAAGCAGGATTCTATCATCCTCAAGACTTCTCAGTGAACAACTTTCAGAGTAAGTGTCCTTTGTTTCTCCGCATAAATATGAGTACTCTGCACATAATACACACCATTATTAATTATTCAGATTTTCTCTTACCCTTGTTGGAGTTACTTGTTTCAGTCCCCACTGGTTTTACATTCTTTTTTTTTTTTTTTAAAGATTTTATTTATTTGACAGACAGGGATCACAAGTAGGCAGAGGTGGGGGGAGAAGCAGGCCCCCCACTGAGCAGAGAGCCTGAGGTGGGGCTCGATCCCAGGACCCCGAGATCATGACCCGAGCCGAAGGCAGAGGCTTTAACCCACTGAGCCACCCAGGGACCCCTAGTTTGACATTCTTTCATCCCTTAAGGAGTTTTTGCTTTGGTTTTTCATCTACCGTGCCCTGGAGTACCACAAAATAATGTGTTTATTTTAAGTATGTTTTAGTTTTCAGTACATTTCCTGAAAATAATGCTAATTATGCAGTAAGATCAGTTGGGATTCAGTTGTTGAGGGCTGTTGCTATACAAAGTTCCTGAACCCAATTTTGTTAGTTTGTTTACTTTGCTTATTAACTTGTTTATGTACTAGTTTTCTATACTGCATAAAAAACTGGGGACGCCTGGGTGGCTCAGTTGGTTAAGCGGCTGCCTTCGGCTCAGGTCATGATCCCAGCGTCCTGGGATCGAGTCCCACATCGGGCGCCTTGCTGGGCAGGGAGCCTGCTTCTCCCTCTGCCTCTGCCTGCCTCTCTGTCTGCCTGTGTTCGCTCTCGCTCTCTCTCTAACTAATAAAAAAAAACAAAAAAACAAAAAAAACTGGCACACAGTTAACAGTTTAAAGAACACAAATTTATTATCACACAGTTTTCATTGGTTATCTTTCCAGTCAGAGGTTAGCTTGGTCCCCTGAATCGCCAGGCTAAAACTGAGGTATCACCTGGGATGTAATCTGATCCGAGGCCCAGGGTCTTCTAAGCCCATTCAGGTCACTATCTTGCAGGCCACCATTTTTTTTTTTTTTTTTTCTAGATGTTCGTCAGCCTGGGTTTACTCTCAGCTCCTAAGAGTTCCTTAAGGCCTATCCATGTGACCCTCTTACCACATTGCAGCTCACCCTCTTCAAGGCTTGCAAAACAGTTTCCTCACTGTGCTCAGGCTGAATCATCTATAACATAAAATAATTCTGAGTGAGCGTCCCATCATTTTGCCAGATATGGTAATCTAATGAAAGGAGAGACTTCTCATCATATTTACATGTCCACTGGCATTCCAGAGGAGGTGATTATACAGGGTGTGTACTCCAGAATCAAAACTTGGTCATCTGCTATTTTATTCCTATTGCAGAACATGTCGGTCTTACAATTTGAATTTTGACTTTTTACTCTATCTCTAGAGAATGCAGTGTTGCCACACTGGCTTGTAGCTGGCTATTAGACATAAAGAAGGAGTGTAGTGGTGAAAGGGGTGTTTACATAGGAAGTTAAGGTTTGGGGTTACTAAAACTGAGGTACATGTATCTTTCATCTTATTTTTTAAAAAGATTTTATTTATTTATTTGACAGACCGAGATCACAAGTAGGCAGAGAGGCAGACAGAGAGACGGGGGAAGCAGGCTCCCTGCTGAGTCGAGAGCTCGATATGGGGCTCGATCCCAGGACCCTGAGATCATGACCTGAGCTATAGGCAGAGGCTTTACCTCACTGAGCCACCCAGGCACCCCACATGTATCTTTTAGATAGCCATTCACAGATCTTTGCGAGCCTTATTATTGGTCTGAATAGGAATTTGCATTTCTGTTGGGCATAATTCAAAGGGTACCTTGAGACTGAGACTGAGTTTCTTGCTCTGGGAATTTTGGTAGACATTTGTAGATTTTGTTTTGTTTTGTTTTCTCCTGGAAAGCATTATTCTTGGTACTGAATCAGTTTACATTTAATATATAGGCTCTGGAGATGAGTAACATTTTGCTCTCGCCTCCATCATATAGTTCAGTATTCAGCCCCTGTTCTGATTAATAGTTACAGGTATAATTCTAAGATGGCCTCCAAGCTTCTGTTCCCACAGGCTCTGTCCAGTACTTTCTCTTAAGTGTGGATGGGATCTGGGAATACAGTGAGGTAGTCACTCCATGCTTAGGCTATATTATTATTATTATTATTATTATTATTATTATTACTGTTGTTGTTATTATTATTACTTTGGGGGGGAGTTATATTATATAGCAAAGGTGATGGTAGTCAGCTATGTGATTACATTGCATTAAATAAGATTCCCTCCTGGCATAGCCAGCTGAAAAGAGATTCTAGTGCTGGCCCTGAAGAAGTAAACTACCATGTTGTAAGAGGCCACATGGCTAAAACCTGAGTGTAGCCTCTGGGAGCTGAGAGTGAATCTCATGGGCAGCAACCAAGAAAACGTGGACCTCATTCTATAACTTCAAGCAACTCAATTTTTCTAAAAGTCCGACTAGACATGGAGGAGGATCCTCAGCTCCAGATGAGAATACAGCCAGGCCAAAACCTTGATTTCAGTCCAGGGAGACCCCGAGCAGAGAGCCCAGTTATGTGGTACCCACACTTCTGATCAACAGAAGCTGAGGAATAATGAATAGGTACTTTAAGTCCCCAGATTTCCAGTAATTTGTTATATAGCCATAGAAACGAATACAACAACAGGGACAATAGCCTGATCTCAGGGTAGATCCGCTTTTCCTGGTATCTGTGTGTACCAAACCCCGGCAATGCCAGAGCTGCTTTGGCATTCTTCACATTTATGGTCCAGACATAACAGATGATTCAACACTGAAGAATTAAGGGAATAGGTTTTAGCTTATGTTCTGTGAAGGTATTTTGTATCTGGTTTACCCACATTTGTTCTCAGCTCCCACTATGTGACTGAAATAAAACATCTAAATATTTTAGAACCAGAGAATGACTATGCCATTTGCTTATAACACCACCAGGAGAAACTAGTTAACCTTTAACAACTTATCTTTATTTAATTTGCACACTCCTACTTTCTTCCTTATTTTAAAAGCCAACGTTTTTCACTGGACCTACTTTCCCTAAGAAAAGGCAGTGTCTCTGCAAAAATCTAACTCCTATGTTGTACACACTGAAGCCATGGAAAAGAGGCCACAGTTTTTAAAAGATGATCTATATTTAGACATTAGCTGTGGTTCAGCTTTCACCTCAGCACATACTTAACCAGACCTGACCTTCCTCAATGACAGAGCAGAAAGCTAGCTCCATGTTATAATTTGAAGTCAGTAAAGTACGCTTTGACCAAAACTGTCTTTCCTGATGGCCTTGTCAGGTTGCAGGAAAATCCATTATTATTCACTCCTTGTCCTAAAGAAAGAATACAGTGATCTGACCAAGAATGCAAGTTCTAACTTACCAGGGTCATCAACTGAGGACTCTCCAAATATTTTTTTTTTGTATTCTTGGTTATTATTAAAACATGTACTACTTATCTCCGTGTTTTAATATATTCAGTCTTTTAATCATAATATCTAGGCAGCTTGTATTGACAGTTGTTTTCTCACGTTCTTAAGGCGCTACCCTTGACTTAAGGAATGACTATGTGTAAGTCTGGAACGAAGGGTAAAGAAGGCACTGAAGACCCTCATTTTAGGCATCTCCCTATGTGATATGAGATATGTGATAATGAGATAACATGTGAACCTGCAAGCATAGTACATGGCATATCATGTGTTCGCAGGTGTAGGTAAATAAGTGATAAACGTCAGTGATGTGTGTAAAGAGATAATCCTTAAACATCATTTGTCATTAGCACTTTACCTCACATTTTATCATATTG
>ML100175.1:0-19796 GCA_003697995.1 Taxidea taxus jeffersonii
AAGAAATCAGAAGGTTGCCTATATCAGCCAAGGAACATCAAAGGTGGCCAGACCTAAGAGAGAGGCATGGGCCAGTTCTTTCCCTCACAGTCTTCAGAAAAAACTCACCCTGCTGACATCTTGATCTTGAATTTCTGACCTCCATTACTGTAAGACAATAATTTTCTTTCAAGCCAGCCAGTCTGTGGTATTATGTTAGGGCACCTCTAGCAACCTAATGGAACCGTGTTCTAATTTGCTTTTCTCTGATTACCAGCAACAGAGAATATTAGGTAGCTTTGTTTATTGGTTATAATTTCAAAGGGAATTTATGAGTACTAAGAAGTCACTAAGATAGCAGAATGACTTCATGATGTGGTGTCACACAAGGTATGCCTTTCAGAAGTGTCTTTACTGGAGTTTCTAGAATGCTTCAATGTGTGGACCCCAGCTGTGAGCTTCTGAGTAAGATTTTCCTGGAGTGGGGTCCAGAAATCTACATCCTTATTTTGCTTCCTGGTCACTCTGATGTACATTAAGGTTTTGAGAACCACTGCTCTAAAGGTAGACATTTAGCTGTTGGTGGAGAGATGCTCCTCACTTGAGTATTCTATCCTGTGCAACTCAAATCACATCACGTTGGTTAATTCTAGGTGTCAGCCAAACTAGGCTATAGTGTCGCATAGCTCTAACTCAACTCCAGATGTTGCTGAGAAGGCATTTTTTGATGACATTAATATTTAAATCAGTTGACTTTGAGTAAAGCCTATGAATATGGGTGGCCCTATTTAATCAGTTGAAGGTTTTAAAAGGAAAGACTGAGATCTCCTGAGGAAGAAGGAATCCTACCTCCATATAGTCTCTAGATTCAAACTGTAGCATCAGATCTCCCCTGGGTCTCCAGCCTTCTAGCCTACTCTGCAGCTTTTAGACTTGCCAGCCCCCACAATCATGTGAGCCAATTCCTTAAAATACACCTCACCACATACACACCTCCTGTTGGTTCTGTTTCTCTGGAGAAGCCTAACCAATACCTATGTTGAATCTATTAATGTCTATGACACCTATGATTAAGGCTGGGCCTATAATTGGCTAATGTCTTCATTAACTCCAGTTGGTTATACAATTCTGCCTTCATTTATTCTGTAAAAAATTTTTGAGTACCTGCTATGTGCTGGGCAATCTTCTAGAAGTTGCAAGACTTTTGCACAAACAAAAATAGCTTTCTGACTTCAAGAGTTCAGAATTTTACTAGAAATATTGAGATATGAGGCCTCTAATTCTCAAAGGCATCTTGTATGTGTTTACTTAGGAGTAGTAATTTGCTTGTTTTGAGCAAATTTGCCTGGTGACTTCATCAAGTAAAAAGTTGATTTTTGAAGTTCCCTCCCTTGATTGGTCCAAAGGAATTCATATTTTGGCATAATGATGGCCAATTCTGCCACTCCAGTGATACATCATGTATTCCATTTGTGGTTTAAACAAAGCAAATAGCACTCTGCTAGAGTATTTGCTTTCCTTTCTCAAAAAATTGGTGTGTTTCTTGGTAACAAAGGGAATCTGGGGGAGCATTTTTATTTATGCTCAAGCACTTGACAGATCTTGAGTCAGATATGACAATGTGGAAGGCTGCATCAGGGAGCAAAGTCAAGCAATGGTAGAAGTTCGGTAGCCCTTCCAGATCGTTCTTTTTTTCCCCTATGTAGTAAATTGCTATTTTAGGCCCTCAGGTTCAGGGAGGACCTGACTCACTCAGCTTTGATTATGTGCTGAGAGTGGGTGGCAGGCCTGGAGCAAGGGCAAGTAAGGACATGGCAAAGGGAAGGTTCCAACCCTCCTCCCTATCCATGGGTTACTAGGTTGTGCAGCTGATATCTCTTTCCCTATTGTGGCTCTGAAGGGGGCGGGAAGTTGGCATTTACTGTGAGGTTGGAGCAAAGGTACCGGAATGCCTTTCCAAAAGAGGAGCATCTCCTGGTGATGGGATCAGATTCTGTCACACTGATTGTTGTCACGTGTTAAGTCAGGCACAGCCTGATGGGTATTAGGCACCAATGAGGCTAGAATTTACCAGAGACCAACTGGGTTACAGCTATCATTTCAGTCTCTGGAAGCTGGTGGAGATAAGCAAAACCATCCTTAATTTCTAAGCCATTCACTAAATCAAAACACAGTTCAGAAAGGAGGGAAAAACCAGTGCCCTGTGAGCAATTTCTCCTTTCTGACTTTCTGACTGGGCTTAGGGCAACAAAAATGACTTTGACCCTGATGTCACCTTTAGGCTCCAAAGACTCTTTAAGGGTGTTAGTAAATGCAGACACTGTAATTAGGAACTCCCAAATGCAGACACTGTGATTAGAATATCCCAAAACAACAGCATCAGGCTGGGCCTTGGACTTGGCGGTAGCCAATGTAAAATGGCTGCAAATCGCCATCTTCCATTTTCATGGGGACGACTTGTTAAAGGATATAGCTTGGTCAGTAAAGGATATAGCTAGCTCAGGATATAGCTTGGTCACTTCTATAGAATCTGGAAGGGGATTGAGATTTCAAATGTTTTCACTCTTGGTTGAGGACAAGAGACTGTGGATACGGTTTACCCAAGGGATATGGATATCAAGAGAATTTAGAGTGGGAGGCCACAGAGTCGTCTGCCTGGAGACATCTCCATGAGCCAGAATAGAGTGGATGGGAACAATCTTCTGCTTCACTCAATTCTGTATTTCTGGGTGCAGACAAACTGCAATGAGTTTCAATGACCTCACATTTCTATGACTTCTGCTTTTGTTGCCCCCCAATTTACTCCCAGAGACTACACCACACAAGGGAAATGTACATGGAAAATATCTCGTGAACATCTCCAAGACGGACAATAAAAACATACCATTCAGAGCTAGGTTCTGGAGCCTGATTAAGCCCCTTTGGTGATTTAAAATGAACTGACTGGGTGCCAGGGTGGCTCAGCCAGTTAAGCCTCTGCCTTCATCTCAGGTCATGATGCTGGGATCCTGGGATCGAGTCCCGCATCTGGCTACTGGCTCAGTGAGGAGTCTACTTCTCCCTCTGCCCCTCCCCTGACATGTGCGTGCGCTCTCTCTCTCTCTCTGTCTCAGAAATAACTAAATAAAAATTAAAGCGAATTGACTGAATTTTCCAGATCATTCCCACAGCTCCATGTTACGTCTTGATGGACAGATGCCGAATCAGTGGTGTGAGTAGGGTTGAAATTTGCTAATGTTAACCTGAAAAATAAAACTGCCAGTTACTTTACTGGCAAAAATGGGCTAATTTGAGAAGAGCAAAGAACTGAAATTTGGGCCATGTGAACTACAGCAAAACCATAGGCAAGCCTGCAGAACAAAGGAGAGGACAGAGGGGATGGGGGATCGGCTGTTAAAAACAAAAGTCCGTTGACATAAACAGAGAGCCAGAAGTGTGCTGGCTTTTCATTGGCTGAGTTGTGACAGTCTGTCTTTGGCTGGGCTGTTGCTGGGCAAGAAGAAAATCTTTCTTTCTCCAGCTGAGATAGTCAGGGGTAAGTTTTTCCCAGTTGGGAATTCAAGGCACTTTTCTTCCTGGTGGTTCTGCCATTGATAAGGACCCGCAGTGAGGCGTGAGAGCTCCCCCTTCTGGCTTCCCGGCTCCCTATTAAATGAGGTTTCCTTGTTGCAGTTTCACACTAATTCTCTAGCCCAGAGCCAGGCCTGGGAGAGAAAGGCCAGATGTTAGGGCTGGAAGAAACCACAGACACCACTGGGTCCCACTGCTGGTTTCTACAGATGGAAATCCACAACAGTCAGACTAATGACTAACCCAGGATCACACAGCTAAGGGTGGCGACACAGGGACTAGAATCCAGATCTGAACTCCAACTCTGGGCTTTATTTATCTATTTTTTCATTTACTTTTTATTTTTTTATTACGTTATGTTAGTCACTACACAGTACACCATTAGTTTTTGATGTAGCGCTCCATGATTCATTGTTTGCATAGGATACCACTGCTCCATGCAATCCGTGCCCTCTGTAATACCCATCACTGGGCTGGCCCGGGCTTTACTTAAAGACTGCTCTGCCTCGCCAGCAACAATAGGTCTGGTCATGCTGACGAAGCTCCACTTACCAGCCGAGACAGACCCAGACTTACTTCAGCAGTCAGGAAGCCAGAGGAGCAAGGAAGCAATTTGCCCCTCCAGGGTAGAGACAAATGGCTTCTTTCACTAGTTTGCTAAGTTCCCCCATTTAACATGAGCCAGAGAACAAGCCCAGACCAAAAGCATCTCACAAACAAAACTCTTCCTGGGAGCTGGGGGCCATGAGGGCCATGTGCTTGTCCGTCCACTTGCACCAGATGTCTGTTGCTACTTGAAGACGTCCCTGTGAAGTGGTCATTGTTTAAGTCTCCTGTAAAGGGAGTTCTGCTCAAATTCAACAGGATGGCTTAAATTCAAACCAGGGTGCCATGCCCTGCTGTGCATTAGTTCCAGTGGCACATCAAAGCTCCAAGAAGGGGGGGCTGGGGCTTCTTGGAGCGCGACAACGGCCCTCGAAGCACCGTGCTGTGGTGAGGGCGGCGATCTGCGTCTCCTTCTCAGACGCATTTATGATCGGCTCTGTGGCGGGACTGTCCTGCCTGGCCCATTGGGCCTTTTGTTCAAAAGTCTAGACCTTTGAAGTGAGCTGGCAAAACTCAACCACAGAAGGCCACTTGGGCAGGGCCCTTGGCCAGAGGCTGGAAACAGGGGATAAACAACCAAATTTTTCACACACAGGCAAATGGGCTCCTTGAAGAAAGGGCTGTTAAGAAGCCAAATAATGAGATGGAAAATGGGTGTCCACTGTGACTCATGTGTGCTGAGCCAGAGAGAGGAATCAATTGACTCAAGTCAATAAATATTGTCCTCGAACTGCCCAAGGGTGAGAAGCAAAAGGCTGGGCCATGCTTGCCCTCAAGAGCCGGTTGTAACTTTCAACCAACTCCCTTATCACATGGGTGTCTGACTAAAACAGGACCATATTAGTAATTTAAGAATAAGGGCCAAAATGCTATTTCAAGAAGGGATATCCAAGCACCGTGATTCACTAAGCGAATAACATTGTGTGCTGTGTGTCCGAGGAGGGAGAGAGTGGCCCGACCCAGCACAGCTTTCCAGAGAGGCTGTTCTTGTGGGAGGCATTTGGCATGGACTTTGCTAGATGGCATTTATATCTGTGTATTGTGAACAAGTGAGGTTTTATTCATTTTGGGAAGGAGTTAAGCCACCTGACTGTCACAGACAGCGATTCTTCTGTGATGGGATCCAGTCCAAACAAAAGAAAACACAAGATTAATGACATGATGGTCTTGCTTTTAGGTCTCAGCAGTCTTTCAGGTTCATGCAGGTGACTGCCATGATTTCCAGCCACACAGCACAGCCTCCGCGATGGCTCTGCCCTTGACACTCATATTGCCCCGCGATGCCTAGTTTCATTGCCGTGCAAGTCACGATTCAGGTTTTCTTCACTTCTGCACCGAACCTCGTATTTACTTTCCAAGTAATCTTCCAGGTTCACGAAAAAGGACATTTATGGAACTTCTGTTTATCTCTTGCTGTACCTAGACATTTATGGAGCTCTCATCTTTTTCATTCTTGGGAACAATTGCAACTACCCACCCTTTCCCCAAATTATACTCATTCCTGTATTCATTCTATAATTCAATGATATTTAATTGAGCACCTGCCATGTGTAGGTGCAGGAGAGTCAATAAAAAATGTTGGATGTCAAGTGAAGAGTTAGAGGAAAGTAAAGAGGTTGTGGAAATACTCTGTTACACGCATGGTGCCCGACCTGGGGTGTGAGGAACCAATCCCAAAGTGACATCAAAGCTGGACCCAGTGAGCAGGAGATGGTCCCGTAGAGGTGGACAGAGGAGAGGAGGTTCTGACCAGATAGGAGTGTATGTAAAAGGGCCCAGCAGCTGGGGGAGCGGTCATGTTCCAGAAGCCCAAAGGTTGTTTAGAGGGCTGAGCAGCAGTCAGTTGCTGAAGGCCTTATAGGAATGCCAAGACTCTTGACTCTGTCTTCAGGGCAGTGGGGAGCTCGTGGAAGAGTCTTAGGGTCTTCGGCATGACAAGTTCAGAGCAACTTGCCTTGAAACATTCATTGGGTGCTTTGATCTCCCTCAGCGTTTCAAAGAAATGACAGCACCCCAGGCGAGCCTTAGCGGGCATGCAATGGAGCAAAGGGTTTTCTCATTTTACAGGTGAGGAAATTTGAGATACATGGAGGTGACAGGGCTTTCCAAGGTCATAGAGAAGCCAAAAGTAGAAGTTGAGCAATCAGCGAAGCTTGTGACAGGAGAAGAAAATGGGATCATGGCGTGATGAATATTCTGCCCAAGTAGACCTGAGCTAATATACAATATAAATTCTTTCACTGATTTTTTTTTTAAAGAACCAAACTCCCTTATTGAAAGTTAATCAGGAATGTATCATGCAAGTTGGGACATTGAAGGTCAAGGCTTTGGAATTGCACTGCAGGTACCTCTTATCCTGCCTCCTAAAATACAGCTATGCCAACAACGATGTCACCAGACAGTGAGTAAAAGCGAGAGCTGCCGCCTTGAGAAAACAATGCGCTTCACTAACCCTATACACTTGGTAGTGGATCAACAGTATTCTGAGTGGTTTCAGTTCCAGGAGGAGAAACAAAACACCAGTGACTTTTGCTCTGTGAAAATGCGAGAGGAAGAGCCCACGATTGGTGAACCACAAGAACCACAGGGAGGTGGCTTGTTTCCTCCTCCATAAGAAAGGATAATAAGGCACCCAACTCATAGGACTTTGGTATGAGGATGGCATGCGTTAATGCTCATCAAAACCCTTAGGGCCATGCCAGGCATATGATACCCGCTCAATTTGTTTAGCATCCTTTCCCTAAAAGATATGTGCTCCCATTTGGAGAAACCTGGTCGTAGAAGTTCTCCTGCATGTAAAGGCTTTCCTGGGATCTATCTTTAAGAGAATGGAGTCAAGTGTACATGAGCCCCATCTCCCTGCAACACCCAAGAGATGCAAGCACAGAATGTCCCTCCATCATTCAAGCCATGTCCACCAAAGAGCAGAGGAGAGTAAGGAATGCCTCTGTGCTGGTGCTAATGTACCACTGGGTTGCATTCTTGTGTGGAACATCAAGAACAGCTGACCAGATATAAATGGCCAAGTACATCCATGTGAAGAGTGATTGTTGTAATTAAAAAATTTTATTTGTGGGGTGCCTGGGTGGCTTAGTCGGTTAAGTGTTTACTCTTGCTTTCAGTTTGGGTCATGATCTCATGGGTTGTGAGATCGAGCCCCTCATCGGCCAGGTGGGGGTGGGGAGGTAGGGGTGGAGGGTGGGGAGGTGGGGGGGAGTGGGGTGAGAAGGAAGCATCCTGCTTGAAGAGTCTCTTCCTCTGCCCCTCCCCATGCGCTCATGCTCTCTCCCTCTCTCTAAAAAGAAATCTTTTAAAAAATTTTATTTGTAACTTTGTTGTATTACTTTAATTTAATGTATAATATTTAGTAAAAATCCTTGGGAAGCCAAATTGGAGTAATACATAAAAAGGAGAGGAAGATATACCATGTTCTACTCAAAAAAGCCACGCTTCTCAAGGACTTACATCAGTTTAACAAACCCATGCTCTCTATTTTCCAATCTCTGATGGACCCTTTCTACCAATCTCTGGACCACAGATTTAGTGAGGAATGAAGACACCTCACCCTTTTGTAAAAGCTCTTGACCCTTCAAGTTGTAGTTAAGGAGATAAATCTACCTAGTCAAAATCATCCTTAGAAGTCTTTTCAGCTTTCTATGCAGAGAGCTATAGGCAGCCAAGAGCTCTCTAAATTCGGCAATAGTCTATAGGCCAGTTCTTTCCTTTAGAAGGCTGCTTACTCCAGTGGGTCCTGGAGTAGAAGAACTGGTAGTGCCCACATCTTCAAAACCATTTCTCCACCACCATGAGTATTATTTTATTTTATTACTTTATAATTTTTTACCAAAGGATCCCCTGGTTGGTTTCCCATCGGTTGTGCATGTAGGCAGGGCTGTACCAATGCATGGCATCTTTGTTTCCCTGGATGACCTCTCTGCTTGGTCTCTCTAGGATATAGCCAGAAATAGCTACCCTCCAGTTTATGCTTTCCTATGTCACGAACTGCTTTGACCTTCTGGAGTCACCTTTCTCCCCCTGCCCCAGATTTAACCAGAAGACTTGCACAGTAATCTTGCTAATTTAACTATTGCATGGCCATGGCATGAGTCAATACCTTTGATTTCAGCAGCGATGGGCTTTGCCTGTGACCTCTTGTCTATGGAGTTTACAAAAGCAGTCTGAACTGGGAAGTCTGACTCCCTCTTGTCTTATACTCCTCCCACCTGTAATGTGTTGTCTTAGGTCTATAAATGCTTAATTGATTAAGATTTCAGCCAGTTTCCACTATGTCTACGTAAGGCTTTGCTTAAATTCTAGCATAGCTAATTAGGGCCAGAACCAACATTTGCTGTTTCTCTGACAAGGATATTTTATCGAGAATATACAAAGTGTGATTATAACTCAGTAACAGGAAGACAAAGAACCTAATTAAAAATGGGAGTGGTTATTGGATACTTCCCTAAGGCGGATATATGAATGGCTGGTTAGCATATGAAAGATGCTTAACATCACTGGTCAGCAGGGAATGTAAAGTGAACACATAAGAATGTTTCACTGGGTAGGGGTCCCTGGGTGGTTCAGTGGGTTAAAGTCTCTGCCTTCAGCTCGGGTCATGATCCCAGGGTCCTGGGATCGAGCCCGGCATCAGTCTCTCTGCTCAGCGGGGAGCCTGCTTCCTCCTCTCTCTCTGCCTGCCTCTCTGCCTACTTGTGATCTCTGTCTGTCAAATAAATAAATAAAATCTTTAAGAAAAAAAAAGGCCTGACAATACCAAGTGTTGGCAAGGATGCGCAGCCTCTGGAGCTGTCGTACATTTCCAGTAGCAATGTAAAATTCTACAAACACATTGGTTATTTGGCAATTTCTCATAAAGTTCACATACACCTGCCATATGACCCAGCCACTCTACTCTTCAGTGAATACCCAAGAACGATAAAGACACATAGACACACAAAGACAGTGCACGAATATTTACGGTGGTTTTCTTTCTTTCTTTCTTTCTTTTTGGATAGCTCAAATGTCCATTAGCAGGTGAACAAACCCTGGTGTATCAATATGATAGAATACTATTCATAAAAAAATGGAATGAATAAAACACTCCTTGAAATAAATTCATAGAGCCGTCTTTTTCTGTAGCTTGTACAATGTCAGCTTGTGGCCCTTCTCCCTCTTTGATCTCTCGGGCTTTGTAGCTGAGTTTATATAGATGGACCTCCTAGGTCATAATTCGTGGAAGCAGCACCATGTGTATTATAAGTGAATATAGTCAAATACACACAGAGATATATGCTACATGGCATTCAAAGAGTAAAGATTAACCTATTTTGATAGAAATCAGATGAGGTTTTATTTGGTCTATGTATGGCTGTGACTATCTGGAACGAGGACAAGGGAATTTTCTGAGGTGATGAAAATGCTCTCTGTCATCCATTTGTCAGAACTGATTAAAGGATGTTCATCCACTAGTTCAAAAAGTGCCCACTTCAGTGGTGTTGTTATGTGGATTAAATGAGATGATGCCTGTAAAGCATTAAGCAGAGGTCCCAACACATAACAGGTCTGGTTTCTGAAGTAGTGTTAGAAGCTTCTGGTTTCAAAATGGAAACCATAATGAAAGACTGAAATGTGAGACAGGAAACCATCAAAATCCTAGAGGAGAACATAGGCAGAAATCTCTTTGACCTCAGCCTTTCTTACTAGACACATCACCAGAGGCAAGGGAAACAAAAGCAAAAATGAACTCCTGGGAGTTCATCAAGATAAAAAGCTTCTGAGCAGTGAAGGAAACAGTCAACAAAACTAAAAGGCAGCCTACAGTATGGGAGAAGATATGTGCAAATGACATATCTGATAAAGGGCTAGTATCCAAAATCTATAAAGAACTTATCAAACTCAACACCCAAAAAACAAATAATCCAGTTAAGAAATGGGTAGGAGCCATGAGTAGACATTTTTCCAAAGAAGACATCCAGATGGCCAATAGACACATGAAAAGATGCTCAATGTCACTGATTCTCAGGGAAATATGAATCAAAACTACTATGAGAGACCACCTGACACCTGTCAGAATGGCTGAAATTAACAACAGAAGACACAACAGGTGTTGGCAAGGATGTAGAGAAAGGGGAACCCTCCTACACGGACACAATTGGAGGGAATGCAAACTGGTGCAGCCACTCTGGAAAACAGCATGGAGGTTCCTCAAAAAGTTGAAAATAGAGCTACCTTACGACCCAGCAATTGCACTACTGGGTATTTACACAAAGGATACAAAAATACAGATTCAAAGGGGGTACATGAACCCTGATGTTTATAACAGCATTATCAACAATAGCTACACTATGAAAAGAGCACAAATGTCCATCGACTGATGAATGGATAAAGATGATGTGGTATGTATGTATGTATGTATATATATATACATATATATATATGAATATTACTCAGCCATCAAAATAAATGAAATCCTGCCTTTCACAACGACATGGCTGGGACTAGACTGTTATTATGTTAAGCAAAATGAGTCAGCCAGAGAAAGACAAATACAATATGATTTCACTCCTATGTATAATTTAAGAAACAAAACAGATGAATATATGGAAGGGAGGGAAAAGAGAGAGAGAGGGAAACAAACCATAAGAGACCCTTAAAGATTAAGAACTGAGGGCTGATGGAGGAAGGTGGGGGATGCGTTTCATGGGTGACGGGGATTAAGGAGGGCACTTGTGACAGCCCTGGGTATTGAACGTAAGTGATGAATCAACTCCCAAAACCAATATTGTACTGTATGTTTATTAGCTAGAATTTAAATAAAAATTGAAGGACCAAAAAAAAGGAAGCCCTAATGAATTAGAGAAAAACATGTTATTATGAAAGTTATCTGTCAGTTTAAAACTTCTCCCCAAGTCTTCGGGACTTAGAAAAGCCTCTCTAAGAGTGTTAAGGAGAATGAATTAAGGGAAGGAAGAAGGCAAATAGCTTCTCCATTATAGATAAGAAGAAAGGAAAGATTAATTTTCTTTGCAACTTAAAATAGTGTCTTTGTTTGTATAATTAAAGTACCACTGATTTGTAAGCCTTAGTAGAGGGGCAAAGTGTACACATTCAAAATTTGCAATTTAACAAAACATGTTTTAAATAAAGCAAGAAAAGCATTAATTATACGTTTGTTTGTTTTTTTAAATTACAGTAAGAGACTATGAGGCAGTTCAGTGAAATCCTTCAGTTTTCTAAAAAGGGCTCTAGGCTTAGAGTCCATGAGCAGCTTTAAAGTAATTTATATCCGTATAAACCCACACAGATGCTTAGTTACTCCGGAATCCTGAGACCACTGGAACAAATCAAACTTGGCACAGGGAGAAAACTAGGTTAGCCTTTAAAATGTATAAAGGGGAATTTGAAAGTGGTTATTTTGTCCAAAAAGAGATTTTGAGCATAAGTGCAGATTTCTGCCATATTCCTTGGTATAAAAGTGGTTCTGAGAATTTCTTTGAAATCAATTCATAGAATTAATTATATTTCTGAACCCCATGTCTACCTGTGTTCCTTCTTCCTCCTTTTGTTTTTTCCAGCTTTTGTAGCTGGGTTGGTACCAACGGGTCCCCCCAAAATGTACCCAAGACCATCCCCGGGTCTGAACCAAACGAGACTTGGTACTTCACAGTCTTGTCAATTGGTCTTAGGATAAAGAGCACTGGGACACCCCCTGGGTGCCATCATGGGCACTTGGGGTCCCCTCCCCAGCCAGGCTTGGCCTCTACTGAAAGCCTGGGTTCCTACAAAGCAGAGCAACACCAACAGGCAGCCCCGGAGCACCAGACAATGAGAAAGGGCTTCCATGAGTCAAGTGTCAGTGTTGCAACCTGATTCAGCTGCAAATGTGACATGTTTCACAAGTGCGGTCTGTGTTACAAAGCCAAAGGCCAACTTTCCACCTACACACGGTGCTGTGTTTTGCAGACCGTACATCTGCACCTTTGGGGACATTTCTGACTAAATCACTTGACTCTTTGGTTGGAGAGAATGGGCGGTGACATTCTCTTGAGGCCAAAAAGGCCAGTGAGAACTGTTGTCACTGAACTAGATGCTCTGCATTCAGTGGGGATTTTGGAGTCCTGGGATTTGGGGATTAGGCAGAAGCACTAAGTCACAGACAAGGACTCATAACAGGACAGCAGAAACAAAGCCATTCAATAATCAGACGCTTTAGGAATCAGAATCATCTGTACTGCAACGTCTTCAGTGTTAATCATGACACCCCAGAACTAAAATAGTTGGATATGTACTAAAATCTTAATTTCTAGAAGCAGAAAAGCTCTACATCTGGTGAGCAGAAATCTGAGCTGAGTCACCACCACAAGACTGTATTACAGCCTCTCAACCATTTCTCAGACTGGTGTCAGCTCCCAGCCAGGGCCTGGGCTGGAGTGAAGCAAGAAAGACACAAGTTAAGGTCTTAGATTTAAGGAGGCACTCACTCTCAGGGTTATATAAATGCAGGACTGGCCCCTGCAGGACCCTGGGAATACTCACCTCCTTAAATTCTGCACACAGGTCTCTCTTGCCTCACCCTAGCCCAGTTAACAGATTCCCCTTGAACAAAAAGGAGGCTAAGCCCTCTAGAGGAAGGACCAGGCCACACTGCAAACATTTGTATTGTGAATCTTTCTCCACAAGGAACTGTGGCCATTTACAAGAGCGATTGCGTTTTGGGGAAAGGTAATCAGACCTTCTGGGGCTTACAAGACACGGGCTCTGAACCGAAACTCATTTCTGGAGCAAAACATCACTATACTCCACAAGTCAGAACCAGGGTTTATGAAGTCAGGGGACCTATTAAGTTTTGATATAAGTTTCACAGTGGACCCAATGAGCCCCAGGACCACCCTTTGGTAATTTCCTCAGTTTGGAATGTATGAATGGAATATAGCTACAGGCCTTGCATAAGGAATGCGTAACTGGGGCATCTTCAGCAACAGGCAAACTCCCCACATTGGTTACCTGATCTCTGGAGTGAGGATGTGAGGGTAAAACAAGATCAAATAGAAGCCACTAATGTTGCCTCCACTGAATGAAATAGTAAAAGTAAAACTACATTCATGGAGAGATTGCAGAGATCACTGCTACCTGACCAACGTCTTAAAAGATGCAAGAGTAGTGATTCTGACATGTCCCCATTCTACTCACCAATCTGGCTTGTGCAGAAGACAGATGAGTCTGGGAAAATGAAGATGGATTGTCACAAACCTAGTTATGCTGGGACTCTGATTACAGTTATTATTGCAGAAGTGGTTTTATTGCTGTATTGAATCAATACATCCCCCCCAGGCAATGTATACAGCTGTTGATCAAGTGAATACTTTTTTCTCTGCACCTGTTAGCAGAGACCACAAGAAGCCATTTGCTTTCGACTGGCAGAGTTAGAAACACATCTCAAATGACCTATCTCAGAGCTATATCCATTCGCCAGCCCTAAACCATATTCTAAACACCTTTCCGTCACACAGGACGTCATGCCAGTCCATTATATTAGCGCTGTCATGCTGATTTTTGCCTGGTGAACAAAAGAAGCGACCATCGGGAGATAATACTTTTCACATTTTTGCATGTCTTATGAGCAGAAGCACTCACTGCCTTTATTCTGTCTTTTCAAGGAAATGTGTATAATGACTAGACTTGGAAGAAGATAGAGATAATTGTCTTAATGTCTCTCTGAAGCAAAAGGTAAGCATGCTTACAGGATCGTTTAACAATGATAATGTCTCCTTCTGGAGCAAAGGCGGACACACTTACTGCCCATTATAAAAGATTCAGCTTCCCTGATTCAGGGTTCTTCAGGGTTCAGCTGTGTACAGCTGTCGAGTGGACCTCTTTGTGTTTCCCTTGAGCCTGGGGAACTGGTACAAGAAATGCTGATACTCTCCTATTATGATTTTGAGTAACAAAGTCCTTTGTCTCTGACCTAGGAATCTCATGTCTTCTATCAGCATCCACGAAACTATGGCAGATAACTTGTTAGCTAAGGAGTAGCATAAAATCTCAGAGCCTTCACAGTTATTAACAGCAGTTAGTCTAGATACCTTGATAAGACACAAAATATGGGAAATGAATCCCACAAAAATCCAGAAGGGTACCACCCCCTTGATTCAATTTCCAGGAGACCGGGGACTTGGACTCTGTTGGGATATCCCTTCCAAGATGAAGAATAAGCTGCTGCGTTTGTCCCCTGTGATATTGTGATTTGTAATAAGAAATATATATTTGGCCTTTGTTCCTGTCCTGGCACAGAGCTCCCAAAACCCTTGAAATTTCCTAGATGAGAAGAGCAATAAAAGTGTCTTTTGTTTCATTGGCCAGGTGATTTTAGAAAGCATCTAAAGATGAAGGCTGGTTGCCAGGGGAGCCAATCATGTGATTAGAAAGCTGAAACTTTTGCATGGAGCACTGGGTGTGGTGCATAAACAAGGAACCTTGGAACACTGAAAAAATAAAATTAAATTAAAAAAAAAAGAAAGAAAGTCAAAATTTTCAGTTCCACGTCGCCTGACCTCTGGAGAAAGGAGAGGGCCTGGAGATCAAGTTCAGTCACCAATGGCCAATGATCTCACCAACCATGCCTATATAGTGAAGCTTCCATAAAAACCTGAAAGGAGAGAGTTCAGAGAACTTCTGGGTTGGTGAACCTGTGGAAATTTGGGGAAAGTTGTGCTCAGAGTGACAAAGCTCCACACACCTTTCCCCAGATCTTGCACTGTGCATCCCCTCCATCTGGTTTCTTCCTGAGTTGTGTCCTTTTATAATAAATGACCTAGGGGCACCTGGGTGGCTCAATCAGTAAAGTGTCTGACTCTTTTTTTTTTTTAAGATTTTATTTATTTATTTGACAGACAGAGATCACACAAGCAGGCAGAGAGGCAGGCAGAGAGGGGAGGGTAGAAGCAGGCTCCCTGCCGAGCAGAGAGCCCGATGCAGGACTCGATCCCAGGACCCTGGGATCATGACCCAAGCCGAAGGCAGTGGCTTAACCCACTGAGCCACCCAGGCGTCCCAAGTGTCTGACTCTTGACCTCAGTTCAGGTCATGATCTCAGGGTCGTGAGATTGAGCCCCACATTGGGTCCTGCGCTCAGTGCTCAGGAGGGAGTCTGCTTGAGATTCTCTCTCTCCCTTTCCCTCTGCTACTTCCCTGCCTCATCCTGTCTCTAAAATAAATAAATAAATCTTTTAAAAAAATGCAACCTAGTAAGTAAAATGTTCCTCTGAGTTCTGTGAACCACTATAGCAAATTAATCAAACCCAAGGAGGGAGGCTTAGAACTTCCAATTGATAGCTGTTGGTCAGAAGTCCAGGAGGCAACCTGAACTTGAGACTGGCCTCTGAAGTGAGGGAGGGGCACAGTCTTGCAGAACTGAACCCAAACTTGTGGGATCTTGTGCTGTTCTGGGTAGATCACGTCAGAATTGAGTTGAATTGTAGGACACCCAGCTGGTATGTGAGAACAGTTGGAGGTGTGGACACCTCTCACCCCTGCCACACACACACACACACAGACACACACATTGGAATTTTAGCCCTTCTTCTCACTAAGAAACAGGCAGGACATGACTCACCTGTGCTTGCTACTCCCACCCATTTATTGAGTGATCTGAAAAGTTGCCCGTTTTGAGTGGGGCTGACAACACTGTGGAATTATGAAAAGCCTTATTCTCCCACATGTTATTCTACCCAGCCTTGCTTCTGACCAAGGGACTCACTTTTCAGTAAATGAACTGCAGCCACAGGCTCATTCCCATGGAATTTGTTGCTTTTACTATGTTTCCCGTAACTCCAAGTACCTGGCTTCATGGAACAATGAAGAACCATCTGGAAACTCAGTTACATTGCCAGCTGGGTACATAGAATGTGTAATACACTTTTTAAATCAACCAACCAAATATGATGCTGTTCTCCATAGCCAGAATTTGGGGGCCTGGAAATCAAGGAGTGGAAATGGGAGTGCATCCTTTCATTATTATCTCTAATGACACAGTTTTCTTCCATCCTCATGACTTTGGGTTCTGCTGGTCAGGAGGCCTTCATGAGGAGACACATGAATGGTTCCGTTAAAATGGAAGGTAAGTAAAACTTTGGGCTTCCCCATGCTACTGAATCAACCAGCAAAGGAAGGGGTTGCTATACTGACTGGGGTGATGGATCTCATCTATCAAAAAAAAAAAAAAATGGGTTGTTACTATGTACTGTGGGTAGTGGAGGAGGAAAAGCAGGTCAGGAATGTATCTATTGGGCATTATCAATGGAAAACCAACAACCCATTGTAGCAGGACTGCTAGTGACCAGAAATGAAGCACAGGAAGGTTTGGGTCACTTCACCAGGCAAGGAATCACAATTAGCAGAAGGGTTTGTTGAGGGCAAAAGGAATTCGGATTGAGTAGTAAAAGAAGACAGTCTTAAATACCAGTTGTGACCATGTGACCAATTATAGACATGAAGACTGCAATGGTCTGAGCATTATTTCTTTCTTTTAATATGTGTACATTAACCATGTCTTCTTCATCTCTTCTATTCCCCTACTATCTAATATAATATGTCTCTGTAGGGGTTAACCCTGATCTCAGCACTAGTTACAGGATACCTGAGGGCCCATGAGGCCCAGCTAGAACAGGATGACCACAGAAAGGTGAATAAAGGGTTAGCATACCCTCCTTTGTTTCCATCTCACTAGGAATTGCTAAATCACACTAAGCAGAGGCCTGAGCTCCCAATTATCTTGACTTGGAGCTCACATCTGGCAAAGCCCAGTGCATGCGGACGCCAGGCTCACATGGGGTAGACTGTGATGACTTTGGGCTGTGTCCCCTTAATTAAGCTAGAATTATATTTTCCAGAATTCCTAGCCCTCCTCCATTTTTCTGGGTTAGCTTTGGCCTCAGGAATTATCTCAGGAAGAAAGGAGAAGTAAAGCAGCAGCTGTGTGTTTTACCCTCCAAGGGATGTTCACCGCCCCAGACATGTGGTCAGCTATGCATGTCATCACTGATCTCCCAGCTTCCCCTGTGGTTGGGGGCACAGCTAGGCAATTGGCTCCCCTGGCTCCAAGGGCCTTAGGGTGTGGCTTCAAGGCAAAGGCTCCTTCCCCATTCACCCATACCACTGAGGCTGGAGGTGGTAAGAAACAGTGTGCTTTTGCCCTTGTCCTTGTCCAGCTTCCCTTCCCGACATCAGTCTAACTGGCCTTTGGCTGAACTCCAGGAGCAGAGGCAAGCTGGCTCTTTACGAGCTCTAACTCCTATTCCCTTACTATATGTCACCCACAGAAGTTTGGTTTCTTTGACCAAACTATATCTGATCCAGAAGGTGACATTATTAATGGGGTCATCTTTAAGTAGAGAAGACAGAATTTTCTAGAAGAGGAAATACACATGAGGGAGCAAGAGCAGTAATTGTGTGGCAGTGAAAGGTTCCCTCAGGGCCACAAAGAAAGGTCCTTCATGAAAGGGCACAGGAAGACCATTTGCCTCTGGCCTCAAATGATCTCCTACTACACAGCCACAGAAACACACTGGTAGGACTTGATGAAGACAGACACCATACAAGTAAATCAGAATGGCCAACTTGAAATCATTAGCAGTCCACATCATGTGCTGTGATGGTTAATGTTACATGTCAAAGTGGCTGGGCCATAGGGCCCAGATATTTGGCCAAATATTACCCTGGATGTTTTTGTGAGGGTAGTTTAAGGGCTGAGGTTAACATTTGAACCAGTGGAATTTGAGGAAAAGCCAGATTCTCCTTCATAATGTGGATGGGCCTCATCCAATCAGTTGAAGGCCTGACTAGAACAAAAACCAAGGCTTACTTACTTACTTACACTAAGTAAGACAGACTTCTCCAGCCTGGAGTCCTTTGGACTAGAACTGTAATACTGGCTCTTCCCTGGGTCTCCAGTCTGGTGGGCTACCCAGCAGATTTTTTAATTTATAATCCCTATAATGTGATTCTTTTCTGTTTCTCTGGAGAATGCTGACCAATAAACCCATGGTGAAGTAAGGATTAATTTTGAAAAATTATTGCGATTATTTTGTGAAAAGAAGCACAGTTATATTACATTGCATTTCTGTTTGAAATTTTGATTTGTTACATGTCAGTATCTTTTAAATTACACAATGTTTTATAATCCTATTCTACTACTCTCTCTCTCTAGACCACTCTGTTCTAGCCATCCTAGTCTCCTCCCATTCTTCAAATATGCCCCCAAAGACCTCACATTTGCTATTCCTTCTACTGGAAATGCTTTCTCCTCAGATACGTACATGGCTTGTACCCTTGTTTTCTTCAGAGTGTTGCTCAGATGCATCTACAGATGTATCTGAGATCCCTACCCTCCACTCATCTGAAATGACACCCTCTCTGCCACTGGCTCCTCTGCGTTCACAAAGACTCCCCAGACACCCAGAAGGCCAGCTGCTTACCATAGACTTCCTTTTTCAGGTGGAAAATGACAGCAAGTATGACTGATCATGAGATCTTGTAAAAACCAGAAGAGAAAGAATTAGCCCCAAAATGTGGATTTATATCTCAATAACTGCATTTCCAGTTCTCAATCTGTTTCACAGAGTTGTTATTTTAGAATTTAATGGATTTTTAAAATATATTAACTGGTTTCTACACCGATATCTGTGTAGAGTTACCTTCTATTTCTTGTCAAAGGGTTCTCCACTTGTAGAATGTCAATATTGTCTCATTAGAAAAGTGACACATTTGAAGGGCACCTAAAAGGCTCAGTTGTTTAAGCTTCCAACTCAAGGTCATGGGATCCAGCCCTCAGTGGGCTCCACTAGCAGTGTGGAGTCTGCTGGGTAGGGATTTCTCTCTCCCCACCACTCTCTCCCTTTTCCCCTCCCCACTCTCTAAAATAAATAAATAACATCTTTTTGTTTTTTAAGTGATACATTCAAGCCTACTTAGGGACACCAAAAAAAAAGCGATGCATGATTTTGTAGAAAACAGGAAGATACAGTAAAACATAAGTGAGAAAAATCAAAGTCATTAAAAATCCAAGTATCCAGAGATATGCAATACAAAGTTTTAATCATTCACCTTTTATTTATGTTTTATTTATTTATTTCTAGGCATATGTAATATATACATCTATACTTTAGATTTTGTATTGTTTGGTTCCTTTATTTTAAAAGTTTAACGTGTTTTCCTAAGCTCATTAAAATTCTTCATAAGCAGAAATTTTTCCTGGCTACATGAAACATAATATTCTATATGATTCTGTCATAACATATCTAACAATATCTTTATTTTAGGACATTTAAATCATTTCCCCCTTTTCATGATAATTGATAACAATAAAGTGAGTGATTTGTTCATAAATATTTGACATGAATCCCCTTTATTTTTTTTTTATTTTTTGACACGAGTCCCTTTAATATTTGGATACTAACCTTGCATTTTTACTTTAAGCTAAGCCTACAAATGTAAAGAGAAATACTAAAATATGAAAAGAGAAAATTTCAGTGAATAGCTTGGTACTGTAGAGATATTGAGTAAATTTCCTGCCACAATCTGTCTTTTTTTCTTTTTCTTCTCCTTCTTCTTCTTCTTCTTCTTCTTCTTCTTCTTCTTCTTCTTCTTCT
>ML100175.1:19806-37419 GCA_003697995.1 Taxidea taxus jeffersonii
TCTTCTTCTTCTTCTTCTCCTTCTTCTTCTTCTTCTTCTTCTTCTTTTTGCCTTTATAGATATTCTAAGGCTCAGGTTTTGCTTTTCCTCCTCCTAATTGTATATCAGTAACAGAATTTGAGAGTCAAGGACCCCCATAGAGGCTTTCTGGTCCGACTTCCTCATGCTGCCAGTGAGAGGGGGAGGGAGGGGACACTCATCAGACCACAATCAGTGCTAGAATTGCCAGATTTAGCCAAGAAAAATACAGGACACTTCATTTGAATTTCAAAGAAACATAACTTTTGAGTTTTAGAACGTCTCGGATGTTAAATGGCTAAAAAACAATATGCCTTGTCTACCTGTATTTTCTAGTAAACGGGGGTGGGGGTGCACATGGCAAAGCCAGGTGTCCTGCTGCCTTGGGTCATGCATTCCTCATCCCGCAACACTGCATCCGGAGACACGGACCACCTTTATCCTCCAGCCCCTTCCCCCAACTCTGGGCCTTCTCTTCCCTAAATTTCCATAAGGACTACAGAAAACACGGCTTCAGATTCTGTGATTTTTGTTTCCATTGCAATGCTGCTGGGATAAGTGCCCTCACTTCGGGGCTCCCCCAGGACTAATATGGCAGAGGTGCTAGTTAGGCTTCGGGTCCTCAAGTATTTGCAGAGCCCGTGACCAGGTCCTTTTTTAAGGAGCTTCTGGTCCTGCAGGGGCAGCGCAGTCCGGGGGCGCGCCCAGCACCCCCAGAGTCGAGCCCGGACAGGGAACTGATCTGAGGAGTGGCAGCTGCCGCAGCAGAATTTTGAACATGGTCAGGTCTGCGCGTGCACACGCGTGCCCGCGGGCGCTGCTCCCAATCTCCTTGTGCATCTCCTGTGTCCCCTGTGAACTTGCAGTTGCTTTCCCGGGTCACTGCGCAGAGCCCATCTAGACGCTTATAGCCGTGCCAAACAATTCCGTACTAGCCATTTTCAGAGCAGGGACTACGCCGCAGTGAGTGACGGATCCAAACACAACACACTTGGATTTCAGCAAAGCCCTCACAAATCGTGAAATAAAATCGAATTTTCAAGTTATGCATTAGAACAAGCCAGAGGATGCCCTTTCTTCGCCTGATGCAGTGCACTTGTGGGGAATTAGGGCCCTAATTCCTGGCTGTGCCTAAACCCCACAACATTGCCTGTGTTGGGTGGGGGGGGGTGTTGTATATGTGTACATTTTCAAAAATGTTATTCATGATTGGGAAAACACTAAATACTGACAAGTATAATGATGCAAGTGAAGTCTTTCCCACCGCTCATCTGCACCACGGCTAATTTTGGATTACTTCTTCCCAACCATTTTTTCATGTAGCCGTTTTGAATTTCATTTCATTTCCGTGTAGTTGTAATCCCATTATACGTGTAATATCCTGCCCCGTTCCTTTATTTTACTTACTCGGTTGTATCTTTCCATCCTATCAGTGAAAATTTTTCTGATTGCCAATGACTTAAGTGACATGAGGGCTTTATACTCTCATATGCCCTGAGGCAGGGTTGGCTCTGGGTGCCTGTGATTTGGGGGCTCATTACAAAGAGTAGGTTTCTTGTTTCTCTGCCGCAGTCTGCAAAGCCAGCTTCTTCCTGGCCTCCGCGTGTTCATGGGGGACTGAAGTGGGGCTCAGACACGACTCTGGAGGAATCTCACAGGACAGCTGGCGCTCTCCGGCCCCCCAGGCTGCAGCAGAGCAGGAAGTAGCCCCCAAACATGAAAAAGGGTATATGTGCTAGGCAGTGAAAATCAGTGTTGAATTCAGGAAAATAGAAAGGGATCATGTCTGTAAGAGTACAGCACAGCGCCTGGCACATAACACTTTTGTTAATGAAATAGTATGATGTCTCATATTTTGCTTGGAAAAAGCCCAAGGAGGGAAAGGCAGGGGGTGGGGGCATGGAAAAAATCCTATTAGCCATGAAGTGATCGAGGTGATCGATAATCACTTAAGCTGGGTTTGGGTCCTCGGGGCCTCTGATTCTACTCTCTCTACATTTTTACATGTTTGAAATTTTACATGATGACAAATTAGAAAAAAAGGAAAAAAAGAAAACCCTGATGTATAAACACAAGTCTAAGAAATGTTTCTTGGGGACAGTGCGAGTCCTAAGAGAAAGTGCCAGTTACATATCTAGCATGTTCCCCTTCGGGGCAGGTAGGAACCTTGATTGACTTTAGCCTTTGTACAAGCTTCTCTATAAATAATCTCATGCCCTTCTTACTGCACATGTGAGTGTCCTGCTGGGCAGGAATTTTATTTTTATTTTTCAGTCATGGACGCTGAGGCCCAAAGAACCAGTGAGGCACTACACACCCAGTACTCCTCGGACCCACAAGCTCACGCTCTGACATACTAGTCCTATTTTTTCCCATCTCTCCTCCCACCCTGGCTTCCTTGCCTCCCCAGTCTGCACGATGGGGAGAATGGTCCTCCAAAGCCGTCTGTCAGCCCTTCAGACTCGCTCTGACTTGAGGGAGCTATAAGAAAGGAGTAGAGTCCTGGATCTCCCAGCTGTCTATGCCGGAAGTCTCCAGCTGGAACTGTTTTCTAGGGATGAGGAGGGGACACGAATGTCCTTATTGTAACCAGGCCTGGGGCAGGGGGTTGGGGGAGCATCCGAGGGAGGCCCTGGAGATATTCCTCTCAAGGATCTTTAAATTCAGGTACCAGTTTGCCAGGATTCCAGCTACAGTGAAAGCCCCTGTTGGACAGAAGCTCTGCCTTTGGACATCAGAATTACTCACAATTAGTGAGGATCTGCCCCTTGGCTTGCCTCCCCTTCCCATGCTCATCCCGTTGGTGATGTGTCCCCTGCAGCCCAGCTCAGAACCCCTTCTCTGACCAGCCCAGCCCTTACCGATCTCTTCTCTTTTGCCTGACTTTCTACATACTGATTTTTTTTTTATTTATTTATGGTCAAATACACATAACATGAAATGCACCATCTTAACCATTTTCAAGTGTGTGGTTCCATGAAACCAAGTACATTCATGGTGTTCTATAACTACGGCCACCACCCATGCACAGAACTCTTTCCATCTTGCAACACTCAAACTCTGTTTTTGTTAAAGAGTATCTTCCATTTTTCCCTCCCCCAGCCACTGGCAGTCACCCTTCTACTTTCTGTTTCTATGAATCTTCATGAATTTGACTCTTTTAGGGACTTCGTGTAAGTGGAATCATACAGTATAGTCATTGCTTGAAAAACCTAGGATTGAGCTGTGTAGGTTCACTTATACATGGATTTTTTATGGTTCAGTACTATAAATGTATTTTCTTTTCCTTATGATTTTCTTTAAGATTTTAATTTATTTATTTGAGAGAGAGAGAGTATGAGTGGGGAGAGAGGCAGAGGGAGGAGCAGACACCCTGCTGAGCAAGGAGCCCAGTGTGGAGCTCAAACCCAGGACCCCGGGATCATGACCTGAGCGGAAGGCAGACGCTCAATCGACTGAGCCACCCAGGTGTCCCCTTATGATTTTCTTAACAACACTTTGTGTCCTCCATCTTACTTTATTGTAAGAATACAGTATGTAGTATATGTAACATACAAAGTAAGTGTTAGTGGACAACTTGTGTTTTGGTCAATAGGAGGCTATTAGTAGTTAAATTTGGGAGTCAGAAGTCATATGTGGGTATTTACTTGCTCAGGGGGTTGGTACCCCTAACTCCTGTGTCGTTCAAGGGTGAATTATATTTGTCTTTTTTTGCCTGCCTTACCTCTTACAGTATGATGTCCTCTGGGTTCATCCATGTTCTATCACATGTTGGAATTTCATTCCTTTTGAAGACTCACTAATGTTCCATTGTGCAGACAGACCATGTGGTTGATCCATTCATCCATTCGTGGACACTTGAGTTGCTTCCACTGATTGGCTGTTGTGAACAATGCTACAGTGAACATGGCTATACAAATCTCTCTTCGAGTGTCTGCTTTCAGTTCCTTTGGATATAAGCTGGGAATGGAATTACTGGATTTGGTGGTAATTCTAATTTTTGAAGGAACTGCCATACTGTTTTCTCCAGTGACTGCCCCATATTGTATTCCCACCAACAATGAGTGCATGTCCGCATCCTCGCCAACACTTGTTCTTTCTGGGTTTATTTTGTTTGTTTATTTGTTTACTAGTAGCCACACTAATGGTGTAAGGTGTCCATAGTATTGATTTTTATACAGGTTTCCTTTTTTGTCATTACCTAATTGTGTTGGGTGTGTTGCCATTGTTTCCAAAGTAGATTATATGTATTTTTAGGGCAAAGAGCCTATCGTATACATGTCACCCTAGAATACCTACTAAGCCCTCTGTAAGCAGAGGTGAGAAATACAATTGATGACAATGACATTTTATTTCTTCAAAATGCTGTTATGAGCAGTAAGTTGCTACCACTCATTTGTATTTCTTTCCCAAATATCTTTAACAGAGAGGAAGATTTTCAAAAATATTGTACTGAAAAATAAGTTAGAAACTCATTTATTTAGCAAACATTTACTGAACACCTAGATACTGGGGATAGACTGGTGAATAAGTCTGATTCAGTCCCCTCTCTCATTTTTTACTCCAGCAGAGGAGAAAGTCATTACATTAATTTTAATAACTAATTATTCAGTTATGACTATGGTCAGTAAAAGAACTGGAAGTTTGGGAAGCTAAAGGAACTATATCAGGGATATTTGGCATGTTCTGGGGGATGGGAAATGATGAATAAATGTTAGCTAGGGCAAGATGATAAGGGACAGAGAGAGACTTTGAAACAGAAGAAATGGCATATGCAAAGGTCCTGTGACAAAGAGCACATGATTCCTCTGCACATGTTAGAATATTTTGCATCTCCTCCATACCAAGCAGGAGCCCTAGGAAACCCATGGTTGGACAAGCCCTTCCCTACAGCAATACCGTCATCTCTACTCTACTCCACCAAGGTGGTATGAGAGCACTCTTAGTATCTTGCTGGGTTATTACCAGGCAGGGAAGCCAAGAGGCCAATTATGCTCAGCTCCTCAAACATGAGGGTCTATGGAACAGTGAACAGGACCAGGCCTTGAGTGCCTTCCCAATAACTCATTTCTCTATCTACTCTTGTCTCCGTTTGGAGTACCATCATGAAATAAGGACTAGAGGTAGGGGTCTTCGGGTAGAGTGGGTTCTGTCTGTCCTCATCTCTATGAAAATTTGCCCTATCTCACATTGCGGTGACCAAAATCAAGTATCCAGGATCTTTGCTTCACTAGCCAGTAGGGTGTTGTTTATGGGGCATAAGAACAGAACTTGCCTTAAAATGCCCCCAATTACTTCTCTGTCACAAATTGACACTTCATACATCCAATGCCACTGGCTTTCAGATGCGCAAAGTGTTAGGAGGGGGTGATGGGAAAGGAATCGAGGTACACTGCCCCTCTGGGAAAATGAAACACAATATTACTTTATTGTCCCGAAAACCCTAGACAGTCTGTCACAAAAGTCATTGTGTAACACAGGATGGTTTCAAAGCCACCAAATCTGATTCTGGTCTCACCCTTGGAATCTAAGAGTTTTCTGACTTTGATTAGGAAAGTTACTCTTTCTCTTTTTTAGCTATAAAGTGAGGGTATGACAATCTCTGCTTATAGGACATATAAAAATGCAGGGCTTTAATATAAATCAAGTGTTTAGTTCATGAGCAGTCAATTTTAAGGTAGTTTTAAAATACATTCACAAATTTTTCAACAATTATCCAGTCAGAAGGTAGAGTCTATGTCCCTGTATGCCTCCAGATATAACAAGCCAGGACTGAAGCTGGCCTGGAAAATTCTAGGATGGGGATACAGGTGAGTGCTCACGTGGTCTATCCGGTTCCATTGCTGGGTCACAGATTACCACAAATTCAACAATTTACGATCTCACTCCTTTATAAGCTGGCAGCTCTGGAGGCCAAAAATCCAGTCACAAGTGTAGCTGGGTTTTTTTGCTCAAATGAGAACCAGAGTTCTCATTTGGGGGTTTTGGGGGAAATCCACACTCAAACTCATCCTTATTCTCAGCAAAATCCAGGTTTTTGAGGTTGTAGGAGTGAGGTTGCCTTTCCTTTCTGGCTTAGGGTCCACTTAAGGTGATTTCATATAACCTATACACATGGTGGATAGAGTTTGGGGGACAGGGAATTTGGGGGGTTCTTTGTCCAATGAGTAGGACTGCTGCTTCTCCCCACACTACATCTGGGGGCTCCTCAGAGCAATTCTGCCAGCCAGTGCACTGGCACTCCCTCCCCCAGCCAACCTCTGTAACTTCGGGTGAACTTGGCAAAGAGAGGTGGATGGGATGTGTTTGACCCTAATGGGGTACCACAGAGCTGTGACTGGGGCTGTCTAGTGGGGCTTTGCTGTCCCAGTACTTAGGGACATGAACCAACCCCATCATCTGTATTAGAAAGGGAATCCTTGTAGGATTCCTTATAGGATGTGAGTGCCCTGCCCAGCTTGTTGGTCAAGCAAAATTTTGTGACTACTGCAGGGACATTACTACCTGAGCATGACTGTTCAATGTTACCTCAATTACACCAACTCTGCAAGGCTGGGAAAGCCTGTGTGACTCTCCTGCCCCTCTGCCATTGCTCTACTCCTTTCTTGACAGGCTGGTGCCGTCTGCAGGGATGGCATTCACTTATTCACTCATTTACGCAAAATAAAATAAAATAAAATAAAATAAAATAAAATAAAATAAACCATCTACCAAGCATCTACTTTATGGGTCAGTGAATGCATGAGCATCTCTCATCTGGATTGTTACAGTAGCCTTCTGACGGTCTCCCTGCTTCCACCCTGCCCATCTGCAGTCTATTTTCCACACAGATGTCTGAGGATCTTCTCCTAAAAATAACTTAGATAATGCTACTCCTCTGTTCAAAACCCTCCAGTGGCTGTCCCACTCTGATACAGTAAAAGCCAGAGTCCTCACCAAAGCCTATAAAGCCTGAAGCGTCTGAGCCCCCCCTGCCACTTGGACCTCATCTCTAACCCATCTGTCTCTTCCAGTCTTCTCCAACTACACTGGCTTTTGCTGTCCCTTCTTCAGCCAAGGACTCGTGCCGCAGGACCTTTGCATACCCTGATCTGTCTTTCTAAACTGCCAGCCCCCAGACTTCTTCTACAAGGCTCGCTTCCTTCAGAGGAGCTCTGCTCAAGAAGTATCTTCTCAGGGATATCTTCCTCGATCACCCTCTGTAAAATGCACACACACCCTTTGCATTCCTCATCCTTTAAAATTTTTTTTCCATACCCTTACCACCACGAGGCTTTCTGTCTATATATCTTGTCTATTTGTTTGTCTCTCCACACTAGAACATGACCTACACCAGGACAGACTCTGTTTTCTTTACTGCTGTGTCCCCCAGCACCTAGAACAGTTCCTGGCACTCAGCAGGTGAGTGAATGTGCTAAGTACTATATGGCAGGCTGCGTATAAAAAGAGATGGATAAGAAAAGATCACACAGGATCTTGCCTTTTAAGTGGCGGGAGAAGAGGCGTATATAAACAGATCCTTGTGGTGTCACGACACGGGGTGCTCAGGGAGCCCTGGTGAGGGGCCGGGAGAATCAAAGCTTTTGCTGAGCAGGGACATTTGAGCCTGTCTTGCAGGGTAAGAGCTGACTGGGGAGAGAGGGAGGGGTCCCCAACCCTTCCCTTGTCCTTCTGCTTCAGTCACACTGGCTGGTGGCTGTCCTCAATCCTGAGGTCCAGGGAATGACACGGTTAAAAGGAAGAGGAACACGTCAGATAAAAGATTTGGGTTTATGTGCCTCTGAGTTAGCTTGGATCATGTGTTTCCTGGAACTAATCACCGAACGAGAGAGATGGAATGCTCTCATTGGCCAGGCCCGAGTCACGTGCCTCTGCCCCGCCCTCCCGCCCCCCTGGAAAGGGTGGGGAAGGAAATCAGCTCTTCAGTCCGGGGGACTGGGCTTGCGGAAGCCCGGGTCCCGAAGGGATAGATCAAGTGCTATTTCCATATGGGGAAGTAAATGCTGGGGGCAAAACACGGTTACCACTTTTGATTTAACCACTTTCTTCTTTCCATATCCCCGGTAGCCAAAATCTGTGTTCTGGTCTCAGTTTTCTTGTGCTCAGGACCCATCGCAAACTACATGTCGGAACCTCTGTTCCGTATCCAGGCCAGGGAGATGCCCCTGGACACCAGTGTGAGGGTGTGTGTGTGTGATGTGGGGGAAACATCCGGTTATGCTGGGCAGGGAGAGCGGGTGCGGTGGGTGTAAAGCCATCCCTGGGTCCCTAGAGTGAGGAGGCCCCGAGTACCAACAGAGCAGGCTTTACCTACAGATTTGTAAATAGGCTTTTTAGTTATTTACTGACAAGATAAGTTCTTCCGGAATACGATCCTATGTTCAGTGCAACTGAACTCTTAAAGAAGAAAACAGCTTGCATGGTGCCTTAGGCTCTTCCCTTGGCTACAACATAACACAGACTGGATGACTTATAAATAATAGATACTTACTTCTCACAGTTCTGGAGGCTGAATGTCTGAGATTAGAGTGCCATGATTGGGTGGGGGCGCTCTTCTGGGTGGTAGACTTCTCTAGGGTCTTCAAGAGAGTGAGGAAAGGGACTATAGTGGAATGGACTAAGGATCTCTCTGGGGTCTCTTATAAGGGTACTAATCCCATTCATGGGGTGAGGCCTCCACCTTCATGACCTAATCACTTCCCAAATGCCCCACCTCCCAACACCATCACTTTGGGCATTAATTTTCAACATATAAATTTTGGGAGGACACAAACATTCAACTTATACCATTTACTCTGATAAAGCCCTTTGTTTTGCTTCTTAAATGCTCCTCTGTCCTTCAGCTGTAGAATGACCAGCCATCCTGGTTTGCCCAGGACAGAAGGGGTTCCATAGACAGTTTTAAAACTAAGACAGTCTTGGCAAAGCAGAGCTATGAAAATAAATAAACAAACAAACAAAAACACCTGTGTTTTTAGGACTTTTAGGATTCTGAAATCATGGAAAATTTAAGCATGTGCTTACAAACTATAAGCACTATACTTCGTCTTAACAAAAGCGAGACCACATCTAGGTGCTGCAGGAAGAAAGAACAGAAATCACCGGCTCCTTAAGTAATTATCCCATGGTTCAATTGTAAGCAAAAGTTAGACTCAGCACAATACTTTAATAACCTATTTATTCTAAAATATGTTTCTAATCATTCTCTAATATAAACTATTTCATCTGTTATTGATGTATAACACATAGAGGAAATTGTACAAATCAAAAGACTAAAATCAATGAATTATCATGAAGACACCATGTAATCACCACCCAAATAAATCGTTTTTAATGGGAAAAAACCCACATCCAATTACAGAAGAATATTCTTTTTGTTCTCTAAGACATCAATTCTCTACATCTGGAAACTGTATGTTCCTTGAGCTACCTAAACTGATGCCCATTATTAGTTACCAGAATGCCAGTATAACATCAAAAGAAAAATAATCCAACTCCTAGCAATCCTTATGAATTATAAATGGTTTTCCAGTGATGGAAATTTTTACATAATTAGCATTTAATGTTTAAGTGTTTCCGATTGAATGTTTTTGATAAAAATGAGAGTGTATTTATGACTGTGTACGTGTTTCCTTTCTTTTGGAAACTACTACTATGGGTTTACTTGGCTACATCAACTGTTCTTGATTCCAGTTTGCATAGGTTAAAGATAAATGTAGGTTTAAGGCCCTACATTATGAGTGATGCAGCTTTATAAATGTTGCCAAAATGATGGTAAGCGCTACACCCTAC
The DNA here is from genome assembly GCA_003697995.1 of Taxidea taxus jeffersonii. Classification (NCBI taxonomy): domain Eukaryota; kingdom Metazoa; phylum Chordata; class Mammalia; order Carnivora; family Mustelidae; genus Taxidea; species Taxidea taxus. The sequence goes on from ML100175.1 coordinate 29,617, forward strand.
AATTCTTATTTTTTAGATGATTACTTTTTAAATAGCTAAGAAACTGAGACCATCTGACTGATGTATATAGCAGACCAAGGGGAGCCCTGGAGGGCCTGTGTGGGCACAAACCAATTAAGTTGAGCATTCAGTGAAATTGCTTTCTCGGCCAGGATGGAGAATGATTGATCACAAGTCAAATCGTACACATGTCAGGCTGAAAGAGTTTACAGGTAAATTTGGCCCAAGGCCATTGCCACTTCATTTCTCTGGCTGAAACACTTCAAGTGGTTAAGTAAGTGGGGGAAAGCCACTTAATTCTTTGTACAATGAGATCCTCCAGCTGGGTCTTGCGTTGGTTTCCACTTACGGAATGGAGGTAAGAAAGACCAATTTCTGGTCCTCATATGCACGACTGAGGTTGGGAAGTCTCCCTAATCAAGTGGTTCTCAACCCCACTGGACTTTAGAAATTGCTGGGGAGTTCGAAACAACAATAAAAGATCCAGATACTCAGGACACACCCAAGATCAAACACTCCGAATTTTAGGGATGTAGAGCCCAGGCATCAAGCACGTTTAATCAGGCAATTCTCCTGGCATCTGTGGTTGACAGCGCTGGGCAGAGTTCGAATCCGTAAAAGCCTCTTCCCTTTGAAAGAAGGGTCGTCCCCGCAGCCTGGGGGAATTTCAGCTTGCTGGTCTGGAGGTCAGCGGCAGGACTCGGAGGACCGCGCTCAGGTGCCGCAGCACCGGCGTAGTGATAGACATTCTCGCGCACGTCTCCTTGGAGACACCCGGCATGAGCCAGACATCGAGGCTCAAGCCCATGAACCCGGAGAGATCGGGATCACCAACCTCCGGACCCTTCTAGGGACTGACAGCGCGCGCCGAGACCAAGGCCCGAAAGCGCATGCGCGAAGGATGAGCCCCGCGGAGGTACTCTAGCGGCCGAAGTGGGGACCTGAGGCGCATGCGCGGCCGCGAAGGCGGTGCTTCCGGCCGGCGGGGGCGGGGCCTGGGGCACGCTGGTGGGCGGAACCCAGGCCGCGACCCCGACCCCGACCCAGGCCGCGACCCCGACGCGGGCCCACGGGCATGGTCCGGCACGTGTTCCTGACGGGGCCCCCAGGTAACCCCGCCCAGGTGTCCGCTTCCGGGGGACCGCGGGGATAGACGCGGGGGGCGCGCGGGGATAGATGCGGGGATAGACGCGGGGATAGACGCGGGGGGCGCGCGGGGGGCGCGCGGGGTGGGGGCGACCCGTGCTCTCGGGAAGGAGCGGCGGGCTGCAGGGCTCTGGCTGCAGGCCCCTGCAGTTCCCGACCGAAATGACAGGCTTTGTGAGCGGAAGCCTGCGTGCCCCTTCTCTGAAGCGCGATTTTAAGTACAAAGATCGGATTAGAAATGAGGCGGACGCTGGTTAAGAAGAAAGCTGTGGTTGGGTGGTGTGTGGGCTTCCCCGTGAAGCTGTCCCCGTGAAGCGGGGCCGCGGCGGCAGGCTGACTGCGTGGTGTGGAACTTGCGGTGGGCGCGAGCGGTGCTTCAGGCTGTCTGCCGCAGCCGGGATTGACAGCAGCGGCGGGTTTCTGCTGGTGGTCGCATGGGCGTGCCGCGGATGCGGTGCGTCTGGCCCCGGTTCAGGGAAGGAAGCGCGGATTTTCGCGTGAAGCATAGTGAAACTGAAGAGGAGGCCTCCCCCCACCCAGGTTCCTGGAGGGGTGAGGCTGCAGGATGGGGAGCCCCCCTCAGATCCCGTGTCTGTGCCTGGCCCTTCTGATGCCAGTCGTTGGCACAGCCCTCAACCCTGTGGGGCTGTGAGGGGGGTGGCGTCGTGTTCCCTGGAAGGAGCCTGGAGGAGGGGGCGCTCTTTCAACCAGGGCCCTCACGTGTATCAGGTGTGACTCAGGAAGGTGGCGGGCGTCAGAGGGGCCAGGGCAGAGAGGTGGGCTCGGAGCGGAGAAAGGGATTTATTCCTTTAGCTCCTTTGCGGGGTGGATCTAATGTTTTAAGTGAGCGGAGCGTTCAGGTATCCAAGATGGTCATTCTGGGCCTGGAATTGTCTTTCACTTTATTTTAATGGTTACGTTTTGCCTTAAGTAGCAAAGGCCACACTTAATAATATCGTAGACTTTGGAATTTTATTGTTACCAGGAGGTGGGGAAGCTGTGAGGAGTGTGGCGGTGGTTGGAGAATTGCTGACATCCAAAGTACTCCCTAACCTTGCAAAGGACGGTCTTCTGAAAGCTGATTTGTCGGTCCTATATTTGAAACTGGGAATGCCATTTGCTCAGCAGGCTGGCCCCAAGACACCTACGTGTTTCATAATAGAAGTGATCTGTTACTGTGTTAGTACCTGCTCTGGGTCCTGCAAGCAGCTGGGGACAGAGGTTGGCCGGGTCAACATTGGCTCTTCCTGTTTCCTTTTTTATAAAAGTTGCATGTCCACACAGTTGAAAGACTCAAATAATTCCACAGTATAGCTCTCCTGAGCCTGTCTTAAAGCCTAGTCACCCTCTCCATCTCCCTAGTGCAGTTATTTTGTCATTTTTATTAGCCCAATACATGTAAAAGCTCATCACAGAAAAGCCACCTGGTCAGTAATCTGTAGTTTCCTTTTCCTTTTATATACAGCTTTTTTCCCCCTTTGGAGTTACTGTCAGGTTTTTTAAAATAGTTTCTATTACCAGCTCTGTCTCAACCTCTACTTGCTTTCTAAATCTAATTTATATACTCAGATCATCAGGTAATGTATCTTCTCAAAGTGGTCCCTTTTGTTCTATATGTTATCAGTGCGGGACCAGTGTATCCTTAGCACTTAGCATTATTTCCCAACTTCCAGCTGTCCAACTTGTGACTGATCTTGGAGGGCTTTCTCTGGTCACTAGATTCTACTATACCTGTGCACAGGGCAGGCCTGAAGGGCCAGGGAATTTCTGCCCCCAGAAGCAGCCTTGAACCCATGACAGATGGAACTTGGTGGCTAAACTCCCTGCTTCCTCTGCAGAACTGAGTCCTGCATCTAAAACTGTCCCCTAGGATTCCCCAGTGGGATTAGCTACCCACACTGGTAACTCGCTTGATAATGCAGTTACTTCCCTTGGGGTCATGCAGTCAATCTTTATCTCATGGTCAGTCTTAGGAGAGAATTAGAACCAAGGGGTCTAGAGCTGTCCAACCTGCTCGTCTTGCCTCTCTGTGGTGTGGAGCTTTCATTTTGGGGTCTCCTTCAGCATAGGTTACCTCTTAGTGTAGACAGCGTGAGGGTAGCAGCTGAATTGATGGAGACGGAAAAAAAAAACCTGAAAGAAGATTCTAGAGTTTAGGATGAAGGGTCTTGAGCCAGTGCCTCCTCTTACTTTCCCATGTCCTAGCCAACATGCAGGACATGCAGAGTCCCCTTTATTACAGCTGCTCTGTGTTATCGCCTTCAAAATGCAGTAACTTTTTTTTTTTTTTACATTTAGAGTAAAACCCACATAATATAGGACCAAAAAAAAAAAAAAAATCAAAGTTTGACAGAAGAACGTGACAATCACATGGAATTGCTATGTACAAAAATAGGTGCTGTGACCCTTCCCAATTCCTTCTCGACATTTCCTTCTGTAGATACATATTTTACTTTTTTTTAAAGCTTAATGGAAAACCACTGTATATGCCTGCTGTGTCTTAACCTGCTTTTTCTTCATCTGTCCACATATTGTGGTCTGCTTTCTGTGCTGATACATCGAGGTAAACAGTATTCTCTTTAATGGCTGCTTGGCATTCCTGCCCGTTTTATGTACGTGGTACCATAATTTAACACTCTCTTACTGATCAGCATATAGATTGCTTTCTGTATCTTGCCATTACAATGAATACTGACGTAAATACCCTGTTTCATATATCTTTGTGCTGTGGTCAGATTTTTGTGGAGGGAATTCATAGCAATAGAATTGCTGTGCGCTATGGAAGGCACATTGAACTTGCCCTTCAGAAAAGTACCAGCTTACATACCCACCATTGCCACTGGCCGGCATTAACCAGGTTCTTCAGGGACTTTCTGAAGGCAGCGGTTACTGGGGGACGGAGCTGGGATGAAAAGCCTACACCATTCTCTTCCGGCCACAGGGAGCATGTGGCTGGGTTGCTGTTCATGTTCCAGAAGGCCAGCCTCCGTGGTCTGCTGGTGTGAAGTTGAGAGGAGAGATTTATTAAAGAATAGATCATCGTTTATCTCAAGGAAGCTTAAAAGGGTCCTTGAGGAACCCTGATGACTGTGTTGGCAGCCGTAGAAATAACGTGATTTACAACCTTGTGGTGTCTCGAAATAGTCTTTTGCAGACTTGCCAGAGGTTTCCCGTTTTTCCATGTTGGGTCATCACGATGCCATTGCCTTCAGTGTGTATGGAACAAGGCTTATAGAAATGAGGCCATGGTGACACACCAAGGCCCTTATTAACGTACATGATCCTTGCTAGTTGTGTAAGCCTGGATAAGTTACCTAGCCTCTCTGTGCCTCATCTGTAATCCAGGAACAAGAATGGTGACTGCCGGAGAGAGGGGTTGTGAGGATTTAACCATGGAAATGCCTGTGGAGCGTGCTAAAACAGTGCCCGGCTCCACAAGGCCGGGTTACTTTATCAGCTCGCACCTGTTGGTGCTTGTGAACACACAGTAAGAGCCCATCAGAGTAGTTAACAGGCCAGGTGGGTGAGGGGGTGAAGGTGCAGAAGCTGTAATTTGGGAAAGGGTTGGGGGACAGGCCAGAGGAATGCTTAGGGATGCTGGGGGAGGCCATAGAAGGGCTTGCCAACCTGCTAGGATTGCTCTTGTGAGAAAGTTTAAAACTGCCGTTTCTAGTGGTGTTAGTGGTATTTAAGAGACACTTTTTTTGGGAGACAGAGCAATTTAAGTCCATGGAGAAATGAGGGTATCTTGCCACAATTAAATATAGGTCCAGAGTGTTTGGAAGGTTGAAATCCCAATTTTAGGTGCCCAGCCTTTGACCCAAGTATGACCAGGTTTACCTCCTCATGGAAGAGTGCGGCCGCCCAGTTCTAGAAGCTTGTCTCAGAGGATGCAAATTGCTCCTGTCACCACAGAGCCACTCGGTTGGTCCTGGGATTGTATATGTGACAAAATTAATGGTGTTTCAGAATTTTTAAACCAGATTTTAAGATCCCATTCGTAATTTTATTATGCTTGAAATTAAAAAGTTTTAACACCTGGAGCAATCGAAGTTGAAGTGCAGTTAATACTCCTAAAACTCGGGGTGCCTGGGTGGCTCAGTGGGTTAAAGCCTCTGCCTTCGGCTCCGGTCATGATCCCAGGGTCCTGGGATGGAGGAGCCTCACATCGGGCTCTCAGCTCTGCAGGGAGCCTGCTTCTTCCTCTCTCTCTGCCTGCCTCCCTGCCTACTTGTGATCTCTCTCTCTGTCAAATAAATAAATAAAATCTTAAAAAAAAAAATACTCCTAAAACTCACGTGCACCCGTTTCACTTCCCGCCCAGCCAGCTCTCAGAGTCTGAGAGTGCTCTGTGTCCTCTTGGCAAGGGAGTGGTTCGTAATGGGATTTCGTTTTGTTTTCTTTTTCTTTTTTAGGAGTTGGAAAAACCACACTGATCCAGAAAGCCAGTGAGGTGTTAAAATCCTCCCGTGTGCCTGTTGATGGATTTTACACAGAAGAAGTCAGACAGGGAGGGAGAAGAATAGGATTCGATGTTGTCACGTTATCTGGCTTGCGGGGAGTTTTGTCCAGGATTGGGTACTGATATTTCATTTCTATGGTGTTTTATTCTCCCTGGGTACAAGATTAAGCCAAATGATCCCTTCTATCTTGAAGAATCTGGGGCCTGTACGGATTTCTCAGAGAAAGAAAACAGAGATTGAAACCATCACATGAAAAACAAAGTCTAAAAATATCATATGTCACTTAAAACTCATTCCGCCAAGTAATAAGTTTTTAGCATTTTGTAATTCGTAGTCCTGTTTCCTATGTGCCGCTTTTCTGTGGCGCTGGCCCCCTGCAGCTTCGGGATTGCCCCCCAAGGTCCCTGCCAGGCCCGGTGGCAGCGGCGGTGGTGGCGGTACGCACTCGTGTTGGTAGCCCTGTTGTCAGGGGAGAACATGGCATCAGGTTAGCTTTGCGTACGTAGGTGATTTAGCCTATGTGGAAGGCCAGAGACTCACTGGAGTAGCTACAAACCAGAAATCAGTACGGGGATCTTTCAACAGAGAATGCCCTGTCTTTTCATTCAGGTCAGAGCCTCCGCCTGGAAAACGTGAATGCCGGGTTGGGCAGTACGTGGTGGATCTCACTTCCTTCGAGCACTTGGCACTTCCGGTCTTGAGGAATGTAAGTATGTGATTTCTGCCTCTTGAGCCCATCTCTTCTTAGTGCATTGGGGGAATTAGCTACCAATTAATTTAATTTCCAGATTAAACTACCTGCACTTGAATCTTTATCTCACAGTCAGCCTCATGAGAGAACTAGAACCAAAAGAATTCTAGAGCTGTCTGACCTGCTCGTCTTGCCTCTGTGTGGTGTGGAGCTGTCATTTTGGGGTCTCCTTCAGCATAGGTTACCTCTTAGTGTAGACACTAGTTAAGAACACTTAGTGTTCCCAGTGTCCTGGGAACAGAGTGGTTTTGCTGCAAAGGAGTGGCCAGTTTTGCATTTTACAATTGGAAAATTTTCAAGCGATTGAGCCTTATATAAAGGATGTATGCACCATAATTTGATGTCACTCTGAACTACACAGAAATTCCTTGTTACACATACTCAGCGCATGGAAATATTTTATTCTGGGAGGGCTCTGATGCTTAGCTACCAAGACCCCCAAAGTTAAATCTTTCCTCTGCCTTCCTCTCTTTTATATCTTAACCCTGTTTTCACAGCACAACAAATAAACATTTAGGAAGGGAAAATGTCATTATATAAATACAACGGTAAGCACCTCACATATTACAGATATTCCTCGTCTTACTATGGGTTTACCTCTTGATAAAGCCATCATAAGTTGAAAGTCTGGTTAGTGGAAAACACATGTAATACACCTAAACCACAAACCGTCATCGCTCAGCCCAGCCGACCTTCAGCATGCCCAGAATACTGTATAGTTGGGCAAGATCATCTGACACAAAGTGTGTTTGATAATAAAGTGTTGAAGATCTCATGTAGTGTATTAATACTGTACTGAAAGGGAAACACGTAATGGCTCTGTGGGTGCAGAATGGTTGTTAGTGTATTGGTTGTTTACCTTCATGATCTTGTGGCTGCCTCAGACCTGGGACTCCAGCTCCTGCCCAGCATTGTGAGAGATCATCCTGCATGCTGCCCCTAGTCCAGAAAAAGGTCAAAATTAAAAATCTAACCTATGGTTTCTATGGAATCTGTATTGCTTTCGCACCATCGTAAAATTGAAAAATCATAAGTTGAACCATTGTAAGTCACGGACCATCTGTGATATGTCGTATATCACCGTATTACCTGTGTTTTGTTTTTTGTTTTTTAACAGCTTATTGAGGTATAATTCACATACCATACACAGTTCAACTTTTCTAGTGTATTCACAGGATTGTGCAAGCATTCGTCACAAGCTAATTTTAGAACATCTCCTTCCTTTTAGAAGGAAGCCCCATACACACTGAGCAGTCATTCTTCATTCTTCTGTCCCTCCCCGCACCTGGCAGCCACTACTTTACCTTCTTTTGCCTATCAGTTTGCCCATTCTGGGCATTTCCTAAGAAGGGAGTCCTATAAAATGGAGTCTTTTGTAACTAGCTTATTTCACTTGGCATAATGTTTTCAAGGTTTATCCACACTTCAGCACGTATCATTTTT
>ML100176.1:7576-18967 GCA_003697995.1 Taxidea taxus jeffersonii
ACCTTTTGACTAGTGTGAATGATGCATTGACTACTAGGAATGGCATATAATCATCTGCTTGAGTCCTTGCTTCCAGTGTTTTTAGGTATAGACCTGGGAGTCGAATTTCTGAGTAATTTGGTAATTCTATGTGTATAGTTTTGAGGAACTGTCAAACTTCTTTCCATAGGATCTGCATCATTTTATATACCCATCAACAATGTGCAAGGGTTCCAGTTTTTCCAAGGCACCTGTGTGGCTCAGTCAGTTGAGCATTCAACTCTTGATTTCAGCTCAGGTCATGATTCTGGCATCCTGGAATTGAGTCAGGCGTCAGGCTGGGCATTGGGAGGAATCTGCTTGTCCCTCTCTCTCTTCTCCTCCTGACATTCCCTTAAAGAAATACAATTTAAAAAAAGAGTTCCAATTTTCTCACGTTTACCAACACTTGTTTCTTTCTCTCTTTTTCTCACTCCCCTTATTTCCTTTTTAAAGATCCTGACCATTCTAGCAAGCATGAAATAGTATTGAATTGTGGTTTTTTGATTTACATTTCCTGAATGAGCAAGGCTGTTGAGTATCTTCCAAGTGCTTATTGGCCATTTGTGCATCTTCTTTGGAGAAATATCTATTCATGCCCTTGGCTCATTTTTTAAGTTGAGTTGTTTGTTTTGTTGTTGTTGTTGAGTTGTAGGGATTTTATTTTTTTTAGTATTAAAACTTACTCAGCAATATAATTTGTAAATAACATTTTCCCATTTTGTGGTTTGTTTTTTCTCTCTTGGTTGTGTTCTTTGGTATACAAATGTTTTTAATTTTAATGAAGTCCAATTACCTATTTGTTGCTTTTTCTGTCCTTTGGAGGCATGTTTAAGAAACTATTGCTAAACGGGGCGCCTGGGTGGCTCAGTGGGTTAAGCCTCTGCCTTTGGCTCAGGTCATGATCTCAGGGTCCTGAGATCAAGCCCCACATTGGGCTCTCTGCTCAGCAGGGAGCCTGCTTCCTCCTCTCTCTCTCTGCCTGCTGCTCTGCCTACTTGTGATCTCTTGTCTGTTAAATAAAAAATTAAAAAAAAAAAACAAACAAAAAAAAAACATTTAAAAAAAAAAAAAAAGAAACTATTGCTAAATCTAAGGTCATGCAGATTTGCCCCTAAGTTTTCTTCTGAGAGTTTTATAGTGTTCTAAAATTTAGACCTTTGTTACCTTTTGCATTAATTTCTATACCTGGTATAAGGTAAGGGTCCTATCTCACTCTTTTGCATGTGGATATACAATTTTCCCAGGATTATTTGTTGAAAATAATATTCTTTCTCCATTGAATGGTCCTGGAATCTTTGTGGTAAATCAATTGACCATAGTTGTGAAAGTTTATTTCTAGGCGCTTAATTTTATTCCATTGGTCTACTTCACTATCCCATGCCAGTACCATACTATTTTAATTATTATAGCTATAATACAATATTAAATCAGAAAGTGAGAGACTTCTAACTTTGTTATTCTTTTTTGAGATTATTCTGACTGCTCAACTCGCTAGAGAGTGCATATGAATTTTAGGACCGGCTTTTACATTTCTGAAAATATGCTGCTGGTAATTTGGTAGGTATATATTGAATCTGTGTATTGTTGTGGGTAGTGTTGTCATTTTAACAGTATTAAATCTTCTAATCCAGAAACATGAAGTGTCTTTCTATTTATTTAGGTCTTCTTTAATTTCTTCCAGTAATATTTTATACTTTTCAGTGCGCAAGTCATGCTGCCTCTATTAAATTAATTTTTAAATATTTTATTCTTTTTGATTCTGTTGTAAATTAAATTGTTCTCTTAATATTATTTTTGGATTGTTCATTGTCAATGTATAGAAATACAATTGATTTTTGTGTGTTGATTTTGAGTCTTGAACTTTGCTGAATTGATTAGTTTTAACAGTTTGTGTGTCTCTCTGTACTCATTAGCCTTTTTTTCTATATAAGATCATTTCACCTACATATAGAGATAGTTTTTGTTCTTCCTTTTCAGTTTGAAAGCCATTTATTTAAGGTCTAAGTGCTCTGGCTAGAAATTCCAGTACTACGTGAAATAGAAGTGGTGAGTGCAGGCGTCCTAGTCATGTTCCCAAACTTAGGGGAAAAGCTTTCAATCTGTCACCATTGAGTGTAATGTTAATTTGAGTTTTTTAAATACTTACTTTTATTGCTGTCTGGAGAATGGACTGCTGGAAGTAGAAGCAGGTGTACTAAATAGAAAGGAATTGCGATGTTTGTTGCTATGGTGGCTTAACAAATGAGAAAAGGTGGGCTGATTAGGGATATGTTTGGATGTACGATGATGGGACTTACATTATGACAGGGTGGTGGTGTGGCGAAGACATTGGACGTGCAATGTCCATTACATCATCCATTAGTCATACATAGCTATTGAAATTTATAAGTAATTAAAATTCAGTGAAAATCTAGTTCTTTACTTATATTAATCATTTTTTCATTTATAACAAAAATTTAACCCCTTTTTCCAACTTTACTGAGATATGATTGATAAATAACATCCTATACATTTTTACCCTTTGACCACTTTCACCCATTCTTCCCATGTGGCTAGTGGCTATCATATCAGAGAACAAAGACATAAACAAACCCATAATTGCAGAAAATTCACTGACAACACTGCCTTAAATCCTGCTTGTGCATTGTTCTCTGCTTTCCTTCTTTTTTCATGGCCAAGAAAGAGAAAATGAGCTTATATAGAAAAGAAAATATAAACATTAGCATTTAAAGAGAGAAAAGTATTTTTCTAATGTAGAATACTTAAATCAATTGGCACTGATACAAGTTAGATGCAGTTGTTTATGTCAGAAGTTCAACAAAATACATTTGTTATAAATGAATATTCATGACAGTATTTTGGGGCAGACAATATGGTCTGATGTTTAGGAAATTATGCTATGATGTCAGACTTCTTATTTGTATTCTAGCTCAAAACAGATTAAGGAATATTTGTAATCATCTGTTTCTTCATAGATATTATAAGGATATGATATTTTTAACTACTTGTATTGTTATGAGAATAAGAAAATAAAGCTGATAACACAATTTCCAGCAGGTCTGAAATGCTTACGGAATCACAGAGAAATATTTATGAAAACAGGTTTTAAATAGATGAGCAGATAGATAATACCATGATTTCATTACACAGCTCTAATTTTGTTATGCCTGCTTCAAATTCTGAATAGTATTCACAGATTTAATATAGAATTTATTAAAGGTGCATTTTTTTGAGTTTTCTGACCATTCTATATTTGTTGTTACTTCTGCATTTCACTTGATCAAAGCAATTACTGAATGAAAAAGCTGCAAACACTCAAAGTTAAGCAGTTACTTAGCCAGTGTAGGTCTTGTTTCTCAGGGAGCTGCTAGTATATCAAAAGAAGTCATGTTCATAAAGTATTACATGTATTAAACACTGAGGTCTAAGATCTGTAAACCTCTGTTTCTTCATTTAAAAAATAGGGATTTTTTTTTTTTTTTGTATTTGGATCATTATGAAAATGAACAAAAAAATTGTGTGGTTACATTTTATGGCTTGGAAAGTTTTGAAATCCTTAATATTTGAAGATTCCCACGGTCATCAGAAGGGTGTCTTTGGTTAAATTACAAAGATATTTTTGTCATCAGAAAAATCAGAAAGAGATCCTACCTGAATAAACTTTTTTTTATTATAACGAGGAGCACATTTTATGTTTGTCCATGAGGGGGGATTAAAAATTCTCATTACATGAAATGAAAAAAAAAATCACTAACATTTATTTACCTCTATGTTCCTGAAATGGCAATATTTTCAGATATCAAATATTTCAGAGGCCCTTTTTGAAATCATTCTGTGATCATAAAAATGAAAGTTGAGAGGATTTTTAAACTGTATTTCCCATACATGTATACGAACAAAAATAAATAGGTCAGCAAAAAGGTTCGTTCTTCAGAATCCAGCTATATAAGTGATGAACTTTCGCTCTGTGTATATAATTGCCTATTCATATGTTTCGCATTTTCTATTGAATTGTGTTTTTTACTTATTGATATACAGAGCTTTTTATAAATTAGGTATTTTAGTGTTTTTATATGTACTGTGAATTCTGATGTCGTTCAGTTTGTTATGCCTTTTGCCTTAGGTTATCAGGATTGGGGGGTAGTGAAACACATATTCTTATATATATATCAATAAAATATTTTATTTTTTTACTTTTTGATTTTGAAGTAAAGTTAAAACAGCCTTTTCTTCTACACTTTTATTGGAGATACACATAAGAATCATTGTGTGAATTTATGTATCTTCAACTGATTTGGATTTATTTTACTGTGTAATAAAGTATCAATTGGACCCCATTACTTTTCAAATAACTACCCAGTTTGTCATAACTCTGTTGATTTAAAATTCCAAGACTCCCTAGTTTATTTGAAATACTACCTCTAGGAAATAGTAAATTCCTTTTTTTTTTCTTTTTTTCTTAAGATTTATTTATTTTAGAGAGAGAGAGCATGAACAGGAGGGGCAGAGGGAGAGAGAGAATTTCAGGCAGATCCCACACTAAGCACAGAGCCTGATACTGAGCTCAGTCTCAGGACCCAAAGATCACTACCCCAGCCAAAACCAAGTGTTGGACACTTAACCAACTGTGTCACCCATGGACACCTAGGATATAGTAAATTTCTGTGCATATGTGGGGATATTTCTGAAACTTTATTTTATTGGTTTGTTTATTCAGAAGTCACTAACTAAATTTTTAATTTTAGTTTTGCTTTTTAATAGGCCTAGTCTTATCACTCTTGTCACCCTTGTCACTCTTCTTTCCAAAGTTTTCTTGGATATTTATACCTATTTGTTTTTTCATATAGCTTGTCTATGACACCTTTATGAAATTGAGTCTTTCTGTGGTATATATTTCCATGTGTTTCATTTTATGTTTGTGATGAAAAATGTTTATTTTTTTTCTCAGATTTCTCTCTTTTGTGTTTTTCTAAGCTTTTAGTTTTATTTTTGTTGGGAATATGAATAGGGCCTTCTTTTACCTTATATCTTCAATTGGTCATTGTGTGTATAGATGAAGGCTATTGATTTCTGTATTTTAATTTCACAGCCCACCACCTATCTGAATTATTTTGTTGTCTGTAAAATATTTCCACTTATGTCTAGTGGAATTGCTGGGTTTAAATCATATCATCTGCAAATATTGATATCTTTATTGTTCTCTTTTCTGTGTTTATACCAAGAAGGAGATCATTTGAATTTTCTTCTCAGATTATATTAATGTCAAGTTATTTTAGTAAAGTTCTTCTAATTTCTCTCTTTTGACCAGTTACATCAGTGAGAACATCTAGTGCTGTGTTAGACAGTAGAGCTGATTATAGTACTTTCGTCTTCTTGACTTAGCAATAAAGCTTTCAGTATTAGCCCATACATACAATGTTTAATTTTCACATATGATACACACAGATATGTAAAATATCTAGGTGTACCCATATATATGTACATGTATATTTCATTTTATATATGTGTGTATAATACACACCCATACACACACATGCACACACACTTAATTCTTGTTCTTCCTCCTAATAATGGTCTAGAAAGTCACCACAAATTCTGTGTTAACAAATACTGAACCATTGCTTCTAGAGGTACCATATATACATATGTATTTCATATTTCTGTATGTATTTTACATACATATGTACAATACACACCCATGCACCCCTATACACACGCAGACACACACAGGCACTCAATTCTCATTTTTCCTGCTAATAATGTCTAGAAAATTACCACAAAAATCTGTATTAACAAATACTGAATCATTGCTCCTAGGAGTATCATGTGTACATGTATTTTTTGGTGTGTGTAGATAGAGACGTACCTCACATATAATCTTAATTCCTAAAGCATTTCATCCTGGTAGATTATACTTGCTTTGTTTTACAGAGAAAAAAGTAGGTTTAGAAGTGTTAAGTGACCATCCCAATAACAGCACCAGAGCTGACATTCAAAACCCTACCTAACTAGCCATAGAACTGGTGTCTTGTACTACACAGTGCTGCCCCCTGCTGTCTCCATCCCGTGGTCGTCTCTGTAGAATTGCTGAAAAGGACAAGGCAGAGCAGCAGCACCTTGTTGGACCCCAGCAGGGGATGTGCACATATGGACGACTCGGATTTTGCACTGCTCTGGGTGTGTATGTGCCCTGGAATGATGGTGACAAAGCCCAAGGTATTAATTTTAGGGTTACAAGTAGATTTTAGTCAGTAGGTGAAATTGCAGATACAGAATTGTCAAATAATAAGGATCATGGGTATAAGCATTTGTAAGTTATGTTAGGGAATTCCTCATCAATTTCTTTTTTTATTCAATGTTTTTTTAACCAGTAATTAGTGTTGAGTTTTGAAAAATTTCTTTTCAGTGACCAAGAAGGAGATCATTTGAATTTTCTTCTCAGATATATTAATGTCAAGTTATTTTAGTAAAGTTCTTAATATTTTATGTATCTTTCTGACTTCTTGCTCATAAAAAATATTCTTCAAGTGAGGTCCTAGAAATTTCTAGTTTTTTTATTTAGATTTTTAATTGATATTATAACAGAGATTAGTTTCTGAAATATATATATTTTTAAAAGATTTTATTTATTTGTTAGAGAGAGAGAGAGAGCGAGCACAGGCAAACAGAGTGGCAGGCAGAGGCAGAGGGAGAAGCAGGCTCCCTGCCGAGCAAGGAGCCCGATGTGGGACTCGATCCCAGGACGCTGGGATCATGACCTGAGCCGAAGGCAGCCGCTTAACCAACTGAGCCACCCAGGCGTCCCTGAAATATTTTATAGTGTTTGTGCAATACTTTTTTTTCCTATTGATTGATACTTGCTTCATGTATAAATATTTGATTGGAATTATATTTTCTGGAGTAGTTTAAGTGACATGTAGAATTATCTGCTCTTACAGCATTTTGTTTTAGGGTAATTCATGTTTTAGAAACGGAAATTACCTTATAAACAATTAATAAATAGGGGGATTATGACAGCAAAATGCAGGAGTCATGTTAGTTCACACACAATCTTTTTTTGTGGATCTAGGATATACAACACTAAATAACAACAGCTGAAGGGAAATTACATTAACACAGACGCTTGCATTCACCTCTTGTTCTGGAAACACTTTCTTATTTGCCTTCCAGCTGCTACAGGTCTCGATCTTGTGACAGCCAGAACTTTCCTGAACTCTGTGGGTCTGTGGCTTGAACATCACAAAGGTACCCCTTCTGTTTCTAAACAGCTGGTGTGCACTCTTCCAGTCAGTGAACCCCTTGGGAAAGTAAGGCAGGACTTTCTGTCAGAAAGGCTCTTGTAGAACGTGTGGCTTTTCCCAAAGTGAAAAAGACCCTCCCTTGAACTTGGTCAGAGAGGCTACAGACAGCCGGCTGAAATGGTGTCTGACTCTTTATCCTCTCAAGTTTAATGTCTTCTACATCTGGACTCCCGGGGTGTCCTCTCTCAACCCCCCAGGCTGAAGTCATTTCCCTCTCTACTCTGTGCCTCAGACAAGTGCTTCTGTCACTCCAAGCTGTTCTTCAATACATTCCTGCTCACAGATCTGGGAAGAACCAGCAACACCAGGAACAGGGGCCACATCTCTAGTCTGTGACATTTCTTCATGGGGTTTTGAGGAAGTAAGGGGCTGAAGTTTAAGTTGCTGCAGATCCTGGCATGGGGAACCAGGCATGCACAGCCATTATTCCAAGGCCCTGGTGCCTGAGTGGCACAAAACCCTCTAGAATACTTGAGGACATGGGCACCGATGCCTAATCACTCCCTCCACTACCCCATGCTTGATTGTTGCTCCCAAGGTCAGTGCCGCTGGACAGGTCAGTGGTTGGCCCAGTTCTGTGCCAGAGACATAGTCCTCACCAACTAGAGCCCTGCCCTAGCTCAGCGATGCCAGCTTTTTCAGTGTCCCCAGCATCCTCTAACCTATTTCTCGATAAGCCCAGGTATTAAAAAAAAAAAAAAATTGCTTTGTAAGAGCTTTATCAAACTACAAATGAGAAAAGATCTGTATTTGATATTATTCTCTGAATCCACTGTCATGTGTATCTTCAGAATTGTTCCCCTTCATTCCCAGATTTTCTGATTTCTTTATGGCTTGTTTAGAATTGTATCTCTCTCGGAGCGCTTGGGTGGCTCAGTAAGTCAAAGCCTCTGCCTTCGGCTCAGGTCATGATCCCAGGACCCTGGGACTGGGGCTCTCTGCTTAGCGGGGAGCCTGCTTCCCCCCCTCTCTCTGCCTGCTCTTCTGCCTACTTGTGATCTCTGTCAAATAAATAAAAAATAAAATATTTTTTAAAAAAGAATTATATCTCTTTCTAGAGTCGGGTCTTATAAATTAGATTTTTCTAGGAAATTATCTGTTTTATTTAGGTTTTAAATTTATTTCTACAGAGCTGTGTAAAGTGGTCTCATAATTACAAAAAAATCTTCTGTATCTATGGTTATTTCCTTCTTGCTTATGTTTTCATTGTGCTTCTTGATTAGATTAATTGATGGCTGGATTATTTGTTTTCAAAGAAACATCTTAGCCGTGTGTGTGCGTGCATGCTCGTGTGTATGGATATGTTAGTTACACTATTGTGAAAATGTTGAAGGGATAGGGATGGCTTGGAATCATTCTTGCAGTATCTTTCTCTCCTTCTGCCTTGCTCTGTTCCAGTCTATTCAGCAAGATGGTCAAAGGCATGCTATGCGCATTGGAAGAGTGAGGAGGATAGCACTTTAAATGAGGTTAGCCAAGGAATCTTTGGCCATAAACTTCGAGGAGAGTTAAAAATACTTAACAAATCAAATTATTCACAAAGTTCCGAATGTCTGTTTACTCAGGTTCCTTTTAAGTGATGATTAGCACGTCAATTATTAATCCAAACATTGTCATAAAAGCATAACAAATTTAATAATGTGAAGTATTTCGGTGAAATTTAGATCTGAAAGTTTTTCAAATATTCAGGTCAGTAATTTTATAATTCATATAAAACTTGTCTTGGACTAAACATTTTCTAAGGAAGATAGGTACAGAAGATCTTAAATACCTTTTGAAATCATAAGCGCATACTTCACAAAAAAAATGTGCTAGTTAATGTGGCTGATTTGAAAGCATTTTAGAAAACAAGTTGTCTTTTCATTGGGATGATTTTATCAGGCAGCCAGAGAACATGTGTTTAACATTAATCTGGAAAACTTTGATAATATAAAAAATTTTAATGCTGTCTTATGAAACACTTTCTGTGATAATCTTTAAAGCTTGATATTAATTCTGGTTTTAAAAAATGAAAATTTGAGCATTAGTTAGACTTATTTTAAATGATATGTTGTTTATAATTGTAAAAACTGTTTCTATTATGATAAAAATATATTTTCATTAAATCTATCGCAATTCTTTAGAGATTACCCTGTGACACTGAACTATTACCCTGGAGTCCCCATTGTAATAACATAACAACAAAATATATTTCAATATCAGTATATTTTGGGGTTGACTGGTTGGCTCTGTGAAGTGTGTGACTCTTGATCTCTGGGTGTAGTTTCGAGCTCCACATGGGGTATAGAGATTACTTAAAAATAAAACCTTAAGAAGTGTAGATTTCTTATTTATCAATAATGCAAATATTTCTGTAAATGAGAAAGTTGACTTGGTGCAAAGTACCAGGTAGTAAAAAGTGTCAAGTTATTTTATCTTGTCTTTTCTCATTAAACCCACAGTTTCTCTAACAAGATATTTTAGTGTGTAGAGTTTGCAAGATACACTGGCCATGAACCTTCATGCTTCTTTCATTGGATAGCATTTATCCCTTTGTTTTCTAGTTATTTTCCTTCTAGTCCTCATAGGTTAACCCAAATTTCTTTGAAGAAATTTTCCTTCATTTATCAAATTGTGACAGAATATAGGTTATATATATGTATATGTATACATATATATAATATATGCACATTATATAATTATATTATAGTATGCATATATTATATATAGTATGCATATATATGTGTGTGTATGTATATATATATATATATCCTTTCTCCACATTTCTTTCTCTTTCATAATCCTTTCTGTGGCACACATGATATTTTTACTAGAAATATTAATTTTAAAATATTTGTTTAGTATCCTTGTCCCCTGAAAAATATTGAAAAGTTTCCTTTTTAGCAGTGATTAGTGAGTCAATTATTAATTCAAACAGTGTCACAAAAGCATGACAAATTTAATGTGTGAAACACTATCATGAAATTTAGATCTGAAAATTTTTCAAATATTCAGGTCAGCAAGTTCGTAATTCATGTAAAGCTTGTCTTGAACTAAGCGTTTTCTTCAAGGAGGCTAGTCACAGAAGCCTCCTGATAAAACGTAAGCTCCACGAGGGCAGGGATTCTGTCCGGTTAGCTCACCATGTATCCTCAGCACCGAGCGAAGTCCAGGCAGAGAAGGCAAGAACGTTATGCCTCCATGAATGGACATGAAAACGCATAGGTGGATGGATGAGCACAAAGTCTTTCTCACGCGGTTAGAGCACATCATTCACGAACGGTCGTGTCTGATTTTATGGGACCGGCAGCCTCAGGCTCTGCTGTGGAGCTACTTCCTTCTCAGGAGTCAGGCAGGAGTCTGGCATGTTTGAGACGTTCTTCATAAATTAATAGTCACCGAAGTTGATAACCCGCCACATCAGAAATGACTGATTTGTGATTCGGATCTCCTGGTGATTTAATGCCTCAGAGGGCAGCTTTGACTGTGGCGAAGTAAACAGCCCATTCTCCCATGTCACCTTTGATTTTGACTGAAGTGCAAGTACTTGTGGCCAAACCGGGTCCAGGTCAGATTCGAGCGTTATCACCTCACAGAGGCTTCAGCCAGTCCTTCTGGGCGGTTCTATTCACCAGTTAATTTTCCAGAAAGTCTCATACCTCTATCATTCCTTCCTTTCTTCTTTCAGTTCTTTTTTTAATTTGGCTGGATTGGGAGCCCAAAATTGTAGCTTTTAAAGGTTTCTATAAAAATGCTTTCAAAGACGGTTTTTCAAGCATTATCCAAATTATAATTTTCATAAAAATATGTATATTTAATATATGTTATAATTTACCATTGCAACTATTACAGAATATTACATCTGTTTTTTTATTGGGTTATGTTAGTCACCATAAAAATACATCATTAGTTTTTGATGTGGTGTTCCAAGATTCATTGTTTACGTATAACACCCAGTGCTCCATGCAATACGTGCCCTCCTTAATACCCACCACCAAGCTCACCCATCCTGCCATCTACTCCCTTCTACAACCCTCAGCTTGTTTCTCAGAGTCCACAGTCTCTCAAGGTTCATCCCCAAGCAGAGAAA
>RCUC01123522.1:0-12710 GCA_003697995.1 Taxidea taxus jeffersonii
GCCCTCTAATTTCTAATTACTTATATCCTCCTCAGTTTTGTTTTGTTTTTAATGTGGAATATAAATTAAATAATGTTTAGAAATATTTCTGGCTCTTTTCTCTGCACATTATCTTAACAGTCATTCACAAATGGTTTTAATATAGTTTTCAAGTAATAGTAGGCAGTTTTTCTGTAAATATTTAATTGGTTATTGTGCACATACACTAACATGCATAAATATTAAGTGTATAGCTCAATAAATGTTTACATAGTGAAGAACTCAGAAGACTCAGTCATGTTCATTCTCAAGAAATAAACATCCAAACTTAAGTCAGTATTCTGACTTTTGTTATAGAGATCATGACTGTTCCCTTCTTGTTTTTTATTTTATTATTTTAAACATAAGTAATCATAGGGTGTGTACTTTGTAGTATCTGGCTTATTTTGCTTGAAATTATGTTTGTATGTTGTCTGTGACAGTAAATCTTTTCTAAATTTTTCTTTTTTGTCTCTACAATATCTTGTATATAAATACACTGTTGGATGCTTGCCTATTTTTCTGTTGATGGGCATTTGACTTGTTTCCTGCTTTTATGTGTAATGAACAAAACTGCTATGAATATTCTTCTGCCTGTATTGTGGTGCCTGTATATGCATATGTGTAGCTAGGGATGGAATTGCTGAGTCACAAGATTATATTTATGCCTACATCCTCAGGTACAGCAGATATTTTTACAAACTGAAAGAATTAATTTATAGTTATGAAGTCTAAACTATCAATTGTAATGTATGAGAATTCCAGTTGTATCACATTTCTGCCATCATTTGATATTTTCAATCTTTTTTTTTTCATTTTAGCCATTCGAGCAAATGTGTAGTATATTTCATTTACAGTTTCAATTTTAATTTCTTTGATGAATAATGAAATTGAGCAACTTTTCATATATGTATTAATCATTTGGACAAATTCTTTAATAAAATAGTATTCAAATCTTTTGATAATTTTTTGATTGGTTTGCTTGTCTTTTTTTTTTTTTTTTAAGATATATTTGCTTATTTTAGGGAGAACACCTGTGCGTGGGGGGAGGGTCAGAAGGAGAGAGGTCATCCTCCAGCTGACACCCAGCTGAGCTCAAGCCCCAGTGCATGGCTCTAGGAAGCCTCATGTGGGGCTCAATTCCAGGACTCTGAGATCATGATTGGGGCCAAAAATCAAGAGCTGGCTACTCAACCAGTTGAGTCACCCAGTCACCTTGGATTGTCTTTTTATGCAATCTAGATATGAGTCCATTGGTGTATATATGCATTGTGAATTTCTTCTCCTTTTTTGGCCTGTCTTTTCACTCTCTTAATATTATCTTAATGACAAACAGAATTTTTAAATTTTAATATGGTCCAAATTATAAATCTCTTCTTTAATGGTCAGTGCTTTCTGTTCTGCTTTAAAAAATCTTTTCCTGTTTCAAATTCATGAAGGCCTTCTTCTTTGTATCTTAATGTATTACCTTTCAAATTTAGATTATGATCCATCTGGAATTTGTTTTTCATTGTGCTGTGAAATATTGGCCAAATCTCCTTTACTATACCAGTAATGTGTCAGCAAGCAGTATCACAACCTCTTATAACAAGTCTACAAAACCAAAAGACAACCAACAGAATGGGAGAAGATATTTGCAAATGACATATCAGATAAAGGGTTAGTATCCAAAATCTATAAAGAATTTATCAAACTCAACACCAAAAGAACAAATAATCCAATCAAGAAATGGGCAGAAAACAGGAATAGACATTTCTGCAAAGAAGACATACAAATAGCCAACAGACTTGAAAAAGTGCTCCACATCACTTAGCATCAGGGAAATACAAATCAAAACCACAGTGAGATACCACCTCACCCCAGTCAGAATGGCTAAAATTAACAAGTCAGGAGATGACAGATGTTGGCAAGGCTGTGGAGAAAGGTGAGCCCTCCTACACTGTTAGTGGGAATACAAGCTTGTGCAGCCACTCTGACCCAGATTTGGTGGGAAGCATAAACATACAGATTCAAGAGCCTAGGAAAGTTCCAAATAAGGTAAATTTATAGAAATCGATAGTATAACACATCATAATTAAACTTCTGAAAATTAAATACAAAGAAAAAAAAATGAAAGCAGCTTGAGAAAACTACATTACCTATGGGGAGAATGCCATTTCAAAATTAAAGCAAGTTTCTCACCTGAAAATGCAAAGGCCAAGATGAAGTGGCACATTGCATGAATATGGAAAGAAAGCAACTGTCAAATGAAAATTCTCTACCCAGAGAAACTCTCCTTTAGAAAGGAAAAATAAAGACATTCTCAGTCAAAGCAAACTAAAAAACTTGTAACTAGCAAGCTTACCTTTAGAGAATAGCTGAAAGATATTCTTCAGAGAGAAAAAAAATGGTAAAAGAAGGAATCTTACAGCATCAGGAAGGACAAACAACAGAAAGAGCCAAAATATGGGTATGTGAAACGGACTATTCTTCTCTTCATCAGTTTTAATTCATATTTGATGATTAAATAAAAATTATAACACTCTGTAATATTTAAGATGATCATGTATTTTTTTAAAGATTTTATTTATTTATTTGACAGACATAGATCACAAGTAGGCAGAGAGGCATGCAGAGAGAGAGGAGGAAGCGGGGCTCGATCCCAGGACCCTGAGATCATGACCTGAGCTGAAGGCAGAGGCTTTAACCCACTGAGCCACCCAGGCACCCCCAAGATGATCATATTTAAAAGTGGGGAAGCAAAAGTCACATAAATGAAACTAAATTCTAGACAATTCACTCAAAGTAGTAAAATGTTGACACTACTAGAGTGTGATAAGTCACATATATGTAATATCTAGAGCACCTACTAAGAAAATTAAACAGAGGGACGCTTGGGTGGCTCAGTTGGTTAAGCGGCTGCCTTCGGCTCAGGTAATGATCCCAGTGTCCTGGGATCGAGTCCCATGTCGGGCTCCTTGCTCAGCAGGGAGCCTGCTTCTCCCTCTGCCTCTGCCTGCCTCTGTCTGCCTGTGCTCGCTCTCTCTCTCTCTAACTAATAAAAAAAAAAAAAAAAAGAAAATTAAACAGAGATATACTCAATAAATAAATCAAGATGGGATCCTTAAAAATATTCAAAATTCCACAGGGAGCCAAAAAAAAAAAAACACCCAAAAAACAAAACAAAACAAAACAGGGAAACAAGAAAACATAATTAAATGGCAGACTTATGCTCTCACAATATCAGTAATTACCTTAAATATAAGTAATCTCAGCAAACCAATTAAAAGATAGAGATCAGCAGTCAATAAGAAAAAGAACCAAATCATTTGCTATTTTAAAAAAATTCATTTCAAATATAATAACATGTGTAGTTCAAAATAAAAGAATAGGGAAAAATACCCATGCAAATATTAACTTAAAATAAAAAACAGGAGTGGCTGTCATTCTATCATCATGTAAATAGACTTCAGAGCAAGGAAAATTAACTAGTAACAAAGAAGGGCATTAAAAATGATAAAATGACCTACCATGAGGATCTAATGATTTGAATGTATATGCAAGAGTCACAATATAATGAACCAAAATCTGATAAAACTAGAGAGAAATATACAAATTCTTAATTATATTTGGGGACTTAAAAATTCCCCTTTCAGCAACAGACAGTAGTGCTACAAAGAAAATCAGGAAGGATACAGTAGATCTGAACAATACAATCAATGAACAGGATCTAATTTATATCTCTCTATCTACCATTTATATCACTCCAGCCAACAACAATAGAATATACATTTTTTCAAGCATCCATGTCCTAGATTATAAAACAAGCCTCAACACATTTAAAATAATTGAACTCATATAGAGTATGCTTTCTGAACATAATATAACCATAAAAGAATTCAATATAGAGAAGGAAAAACTTCTGGCACTTGGCATAATAGCCAAAATTTGGGGAGGGGCAGATGTCCTTCAAAACAGATGAGTGGCTAAACAAATAGTGGTACATCCATATCATGGAATAAATATTACTCAGCAATAAAAAGAAACAACTTTTGATACACACAACAACTTGAATTTTGCTGAGTGGAAGAATCCAGTACCAAAGGCTACATATGGTAAGATCCAATCATATAATATTTTTAAAATGATATTTTTTAAAATAGAGGACAGATTAGTGATGTCAATGGTCAGGATAGGATGAGGGGGGGAGAAAGAAGTGAGCATTATCTTAAGAGAACAACATGAGAGATGAATTTGGTTATGGAACACTTCAGTACCTTGACCATGGTGATAGATACTTGAACATATAACAAAGCTGTATGAAACTAAAAACCCATCCCCATACAATGAGTACAAGCAAAACAGGCGATATCTGAAAATGATCAGTGGATTGTCTCAATGTTAATATCCTACTGGTGATATGGTATTCTAGTTATACAAGTCATTACCACTAGAAAACTAGGTAAATGGTACACAGGATCATCCGCATTTCTCAAAACTGCATGTGAATCTACACTTAACCCAAAGTAAAAAGTTTAAATAATACATGTTGTACTTTAATGTATTAGCAATCCCTTGATATAAACGTCGAGAATTTTATCCACTTTTGAACACAGCTTAATCTCACATAAAATGTTTTAAAGTATACTTTTAATTGGATTAAACATAAAACCCTTTAAAAGCACAAAGTAATATGAAAGTCGAACAACAATAAATGCTAACAGTCCTCTCATTTTTTCATATGGTATGATTTTCTTCTGATGACTCCTTTATCCACATTAAAAAAAAAATCCTTTTAACATTACAGCAGCAAATCTTCAACTTCTTCAGAAAACACTGGGTGTGGTGCATAAACAATGAATTTTGGAACACTGAAAATTAAAAAAAATCCCTTGCTTTACTATAATGTAATTTTTTAAGTATAACTACTGTACAAAATTTTATCTTCTTGTTTATTCAATTCCCATGCATAGAAAAATAAATTTTTTAAGCCTATTGTAATGAGAGTAATAATGTTTTCTCTGTTTATATTTTTGTATTTTAAGGCTCTGATTAGAGATGACTACTCTATTACAGAATTAAACTATTACCTGCTTATGACTTAGTTATAAGCACCTCATTGCCAATTTTAACTGTCAGTGTATATGCAATTCACAAGTATATGGACATTTATTTAGTAAGTATTTAAAGTTAGCTAACTCTTTTTTCAAATTTATAAACAGGCAGAATGGATTTATCAGATTGAGGGTAAAAACAGAGCAGTGCGGTATTGTTGTAATATAGAAATTTTGTTTTAAAATTCTTCGCTAGTAGAATGAAGGTGTAAGAATTGGCAGCTTCAACTCTTGTAGTATGTTATCACCATACTGTCAGAAAGAGTGCATGCATGCCAACTCTGACGAAACTGGGTGTGTTGTAAATCAAGTATGAGCCATGGGTTTCTTATGCCAACAACGCATTTCAACTCTTACCTTATTACCGCATTTCTTGGACGCTACAGGATAATATCTTTAAAGCTTTTTACTGCTTGTGTGTGAAATCTCAAATAATCTAGCCAAATGTAGTGAAAGTTCAGGCTGTTCCATGTCATTGATTTACTGAAGACTGATCTTTGGAAGTTTGAATGTACAAATCCTTATCTATCAATGGGGTCAATTAGATCCACCCATCACCTTGACAACGCACTTCTTCATTGTGTAGATTATTTATAAGAGGTTCACTAAAACATGCCCTGTCACATAAAGATCTCTTTCTTTCAAATATCCTCCGTAAACCCTGAGTTCTCATGAGTTATTTTGCATGGAATGTGTAAGCATTATATTGAAACAAAATATATCTCAATTTTTGAAACTATGTTTTCTTTAAGGAAATTAAACAGAAAGCAAAAATAATGATATTAGAGAAAAAAATGCTAAGGTATATTTACAATACAAGTTTGTTACAAGAGATTGGCCTAAGTGAAAAAGCACAGTAATAATTTCTGTAGAGAGGAGCAAGGTCAACCATCTTATGATAAGTAGATAGTGTATGACAAGAGGAACATATGTCAAAAACAAACTTTATTTACCTTTCATTAGAATGTCCTCCTCTGGGAAGTTTATATACTCCAGGAGAACGATAGGATCTTTTTCATGTTAACTAATCCAGACAAAAGTGAATAGAGATTTGCTTTCTTCAGCATTTATTGATATTAATTGCTTTATTGAACTAGCTGTGGGAACAAGGATTTCCCAATGCCAGCATAAAGGATCATTATTTATAAGCTAACTGATCCCACAAATTCTACACTTAGCTCAACATTTCCGTTGGAAATACTGAAAGAATCTTTTAAAAAATGTTGTTACATTTCAGCCTTCATACTGTATGCTAAATTACATAAGCTAAATGATAAAATATTTTCCAGGAAAGGGGAATTTTAAAGTCTCACATACTAGGCTTCAAATCAAGTTCTAAAGCTATTATTATTACGTTTTCCTTCCATTTATTTTTAATTCTTCCCCTTTGGCTCTGTCTTACAGGTGTCCCTAGTTACAACCATCAGTAAAAACAAAACATGTGCAGGCTATAAATCTGTATTTGTGCTAATTCATAGGAGAAAAATATCTTCAGTTCTTCCTTCCAATTTCCTTTCCTTTTACCACTTAGAAGCTCTCTATAGGGCTCTGAGCTTATGATTACAGAAACAAAATTCTGTCCCACGTGATAGATTAACAGCAAAGTTTCTGCATGTCATTTCTTAGTGCAACTAAAGAAGTCAAGGTGGAAATCCCCAGGTTAATTTAGAACATAAAAGGATTTAGGAAGGGAACCAATATTTGCTTAAAGGAGGGACTTGCCAATTTAGCCTTTTTGTTGAACTATGCGAAGTTCAGTCAATCAGACCGGTATCAAGAATTAGCTCTAACTTTTCACATCAGGAAGCCTTAGCCTTGAATGTCAAATTGTTAATAAGTTTCCCAGGTACCAAAAGGGAGACTCTTATAATTTTGTTCATATATTCATATTATAAATGTGCCAGAGGCAATGCTAAAGCCAAGGCAGAATTGGTTATCTGCTTGTAAAGTCTAATTTGAGTGTTTAATAGATCAGCTGTTTTAAATCACATCATGATGAAATGTGATATACAAATTGTCAGCTTAGAGTGTTTTTCTTACTTCACTTTTATTTTGATAAAATAATGATAGAGTATCTACTGTGCTTTTTATTCTGGAAATAACAATACCTAGGAACAATAGCTAGAAACAAGCAACAGACTGTTGTTTGTTATAATTTGATAAATTACTATCTTGTGTTTGAATTTTATTTCCAAATCATTTCTTTCTCCAGTGATAGAGGAATACAGTCTTTTGTGAGGGAAAAGTATTTTTATGAATACAAGTATGTATCTGAATAGTCATCTAAAAATTGGAGACTTGAATTTATATAGTGCTTGCAGGGTGTCTTAGATTTGATTATGAAGTTATTCCATGAGTGGGTCCTGCCAAGGCTGTCACAGAATCAATGGACTGGACTTATTAGGTCATCATCCCCTACTAACAGTATAGAGTTCTCAAAAGCTTTATTAGGTGCAATTGTAAGTGGCTCAGACAAGAGGTTTCAATCATTTCTTTTAGAGATGATTCCACAGCTTCAGAGATTTCATTGGCAAGAAATGATTCTTGATGCCTAGTTGGATGTGTCATTTTTCTCTTAGAACACTTGCAATCAATCCTGCCCCTTACCTCCTACCAACCAGAGTCTTTGCTTGCATTGTTCTTCTTCTCCTTCTTCTTCTTTTTTTTTTTTTTAGTTTCCACACTCTTTCACCCAGTAAATTTTGCCCACATGAGCTAATACCCACATAAGAGAAAGAAAAAAAAAAGTCAAAGTTGGACCAGTTTGTGTGAAGAGGGATTAGAATGAGTTGAAGTACACCGTGGAAAGAGAATATTTAGTTTGGCTTAACTCACACCTATAATCACTTAAACATGAACAATAACCCATTTGGAAAATATCAGAAACTGTTTTATATCACAGACATATCATTAGGCCCCCATAACATTCCAGGAACCTCCCCTTTTCAACCCCAGCCTACCCCCACAGAGACTGTCTATTTCAATAATAGCATTCTCAAAAGAGATTTTTAACGTTATTTTATTTTTTAACTTACAAAGATAAGACAATATAGTAAGGGTATTGTCTTGAGCTCCTTCTCTTTCTAAAATGGAGGCTTTAAGAAACTGTTGCAAGCCAATAGGGAGGCTCTGCACAGTGCATAGGAAAAGCTCCTTGCGAGCCAGGAGCCCCACAGTGGGCCTTTTTTCAGCCTATAAACAATACAGCTATGAGTTTCAGTGGGTTAAGCATCAGGCTGGAAATTTGTAATAACATGAGTTCTGATTCCAGAGCTATAATTTACTGGCTTGTTGAGTGACAATGGGCACATAACTTCACTGACATGTCTTTTCTAAAAGTTTAGTCTTGAACTTTGTATTAGTTACATATTTGATCCCAGTAAAATATATCATCCTAAGAAAAAAAGAACAAATCCACAAAGAAAAAAAAACTAATTTAAAACAAAAAGACTAAGGAGATACTCTATGGACATAAAAAATGTATGTTTTAATTAAATACAATAAGCCACTCATGGCACCTTAAAAAAAAAAAAAAAAAGAGCTGGCAGACTCTTAAGCTATAAATATTTAAATGTATTGTTTAACTTAAATATTTAAAAGTGGGCATTGCTGTAAAATTAATAAACAAATCAACATATCAGAATGTAGGTTAGAAAAAATCAAAACAAAAGAATTGGAATACGACTAAGTTGACATCAAGATTCAATGGTTTCTTGCATTGATTCTTACTAAATGATGCAAAATCATTAGAAAAATTTTCTACATTACAAATATTTGCCATTCCTTTTGCTTAAAATGTTAAATTAAAACATTAAATAGAACCATTTTAGAAGAATATGCAATCAGTGATTATAGAGAATTTTTTAAAAATTGCTAAACAAGGGAGGAGTTTATAAATGTGAATCAATAGATTTTAAACATCAAATGGAATTTTTAAATGGCACAGCAATATATTTAAGTTTGAAAGTAAACAAAAACTAAGGAAAATTTTACACTTAATCTAATAAAAATGTGGTGTTATTCTTAAATTCATAAAGAACTTGTTTAGTTCAATAAAAAAGACCATTAGCCAATAAAATATTGAGCAAAATACATGAACAGACAATTTACAAAGTAAGAAATAGGGATAACCAAGGTACTATTAAAAATGCATCCTCATCAGCAATGGAATAAATTTAAATCAAATATACTTTCTTAGCAAAAAAATATAGTTTGGGTGGACAGGCTACTTGTAAGCTACTGGAAGGCATATTTAGTTTTCATAACTTTATGGAAAGGTAGAAATAGTTGGAAATGTTTATTAAACATTTAAAATATGTTATGTACAAACTTTTATATATTTTTTGCATTATTTCCACTTCCAGAAATTTATCTTTAAAAATTGTCAAAAACTCAAAAATTCAAGCATGAACTTATTTATTGCAGTATTATTGATTACTATCAATATCCAACAAACCACTGGAAAAACAAACACTCTTCTATAAACATGATGATTGGCTAAATTTAGGCCCATGCACAGTGTTCAATAATAGAATAGTATGAAAATATGCTGAAATGGAAAAAAATATTATGTAGTAAAACAGTTAAATTAGAAAATAGCCTGATAAAATTTTATTTACTCCATAATATGGTTTGTGCTTAAACAGTTACATAAGTGTGTGTGTGTATACACATATACCTATATATATATGTGTATATATATATATATATACACACACACATATATGTGTATATATATATGTATATATATACACACACACACATATACATATCTTGAAAAGATATATATGTATATCTTGAAAAAATAAATCACAGTATCAGTAGTCATTTTCCCAAGTGTAGGATTGTGGTCTATTTTTTTTTTTTTTAATGCTTATAATTAGAATACAGTCCTTTTTTAAAATTTAATTTATTTTTTTTGTGTGTGTTCCAAAATTCATTATTTATGTACCTCATCCAGTGCTCCATACAATATGTGCCCCACCACCACCCACCCAAGGCTTACCCAACCTGCCACCCCCTCCCCTCTAAAACCTTTAGTTTGTTTCTCAGAGTCCACAGTATCTCATGGTTTGTCTCCCCCTCCTATTTCCCCCAACTCACTTTTCCTTCCCATCTCCCAATGTCCTCCATGTTGTTTCTTATGCTCCACAAGTAATTTAAACCATATGAAAATTGACTCTCTCTGCTTGACTTATTTCAACAAGCATAATCTCCTCCAGTCCTGTCCTTGTTGATACAAAAGTTGGGTATTCATCCTTTCTGATAGAGGCATACTACTCCATTGTATATATGGACCATATCTTCTTTATCCATTCATCTGTTGAAGGGCATCTTGGTTCTTTCCACAGCTTGGCGACTGTGACCACTGCTGCTATGAACATTGGGATACAGATGGTCCTTCTTTTCAGTCCATCTGTATCTTTGGGGTAAATACCCAGTAGTGCAATTGCAGGGTCATAGGGTAGCTCTATTTTTAATTTCTTAAGGAATCTCCACACTGTTTTCCAAAGTGGCTGCACCAACTTGCATTCCCACCAACAGTGTAAGAGGGTTCCCCTTTCTCCATATCCTTTCCAACACTTGTTTACTGTCTTATTGATTTTGGCTATTCTAACTGGTGTAAGGTGGTATCTCAATGTGGTTTTGATTTGAATCTCCCTGATGGCTAATGAGGATGAACATTTTTTCATGTGTCTGTTAGCCGTTTGTATGTCTTCTTTGGAGAAATATCTGTTCATATCTTTTGTCCATTTTTTGATGTGATTATCTGTTTTGTATGTGTTGAGTTTGAGGAGTTCTTTATAGATCTTTGATATCAGCCCTTTGTCTATAGTGTCATTTGCAAATATCTTCTCCCATTCTGAGGGTTGCCTCTTTGTTTAGTTGACTGTTTCCTTTGCTGTCCAGAAACTTTTGATCTTGATGAAGTCCCAAAAGTTCATTTTTGCTTCTGTTTCCTTTGCCTTTGGGGGAATGTCTTGAAAGAAGTTTCTGTGGCCGTTGTTGAAGAGGTTACTGCCTATATTCTCCTCTAGGATTTGGATAGATTCTTGACTCATATTGAGGTCTTTTATCCATTTTGAGTTTACCTTTGTGTATGGTGTAAGAAAATGGTCAAGTTTCATTCTTCTATGCATAGCTGTCCAATTTTCCCAGCACCATTTATTAAAGAGACTGTCTTTTTTCCACTGTATATGTTTTCCTGCTTTATCAAAGATTATTTTACCATAGAGTTGAGGGTCCATATCTGGGCTCTCTACTCTGTTCCACTTGTCTATGTGTTTCCTTCTGTGCTAGTACCATGCTGTCTTGGTGATCACAGCTTTGTAGTAAAGTTGAAATCAGGCAATGTGATTCCCCCCAGTTTTGTTTTTCTTTTTCAATATTTCCTTGGCAATTCAGGGTCTCTTCTGGTTCCATACAAATTTTAGGATTTGTGCCTCTTTGAAAAATACCAGTAGAATTTTGATTGGGATGGTGCTGAATGTATAGGTGGCTCTAGGCAGTATAGACATTTTAACAATGGTGGAATTTATCCATGGGATGCAAGGGTGGTTCAGCATTGGCAAGTCAATCAATGTGATAGAACAAATCAATAAGGGAAGAGAGAAGAACCACATGGTCTTCTCAATTGTTGCAGAGAAAGCATTTGAGAAGGTACAGCATCCATTTCTGACTAAAACCCTTCAAAGCATAGGGATAGAGGAAACATTCCTCAACTTCATAAAATTTATCTATGAAAAACCCACAGCGAGTATCATCCTCAGTGGGGAAAAGCCGACAGCTTTCCCTTTGAGATCAGGAACATGACAAGGATGTCCACTCTCACCACTGTTGTTCAACATAGTACTAGAAGTCCTAGCAACAGCAATCAGACAACAAAAAGAAATAAAAGGTATTCAAATTGGCAAAGAAGTAGTCAAACTCTCGCTCTTCACAGATGACATGATACTTTATATGGAAAACCCAAAAAACTCCACCCCCAAACTACTAGAACTCATATAGCAATTCAGTAATATGGAAGGATACAAAATCAATGAAGAGAAATCAGTTGCTTTCTTATACACTAACAGTGAAAATATAGAAAGGAAAATTAGAGAATCGATTCTAGCACCAAGAAGCATAAGATACTGGGATATCATAAGATAAGATACTGGGAATAAACCTAACAAAAGAAGTAAGGATCTGTACTCAACAAACTACAGAACACTCATGAAAGAAGTTGAAGAAAACATAAAACGGTGGAAGAGCATTCCATGCTCATGGATCGGAAGAATATAGTCCTTTTATAATTAGAGAATAAAAAACATGTTTTAGATGTGGTTTTTAAGGAGTCTTTGAGTTAATGATCACATTATTTCAAAGTAAGTAGAAATAAAGTATATATACACACACAGACATAGAGTATTCTATTAAGTCATAATTAATAAAATGTCTTTTCCTCACACAAGTGAAATTTGGTTTGTTTGTTTCTTGTCAACATTATGTTTTCCAATTTAAACAAATATATCTCTGTTTAAGAAGAAAGAAGGGGAGGCGCCTGGGTGGCTCAGTGGGTTGAAGCCTCTACCTTCGGCTCAGGTCATGATCCCAGGG
>ML100177.1:0-23179 GCA_003697995.1 Taxidea taxus jeffersonii
AAAGGATTATGCCAGCTGCTTGTGGATAATTCACTCAATCTTTCAACATGTATTGAGCACTACTGTGTGTCTGACACATAGAACAGTGTTAGAAATGCTGTGTTGAAAATAATGACAGAAAAAGGAGAGCTACTTAATCCCAGCACTCAGTTTCTATCTCCAACAGTCACAAGAAGTTTCATGCTGGAAAGATAAAAACAAGAGAAGAGAGAGGCATGTACAGCCCAAGAGATGAAAGGAAACAGCAGAGCATCTCTAAAAGAATTCAAGTGTCTTGGTACCACTGGGGCTTAATCATCTTTCCAAAAAGAGTGAAGAATGGAATTTACACCAAAAATGGGCAAATGCAGTCTCGATGCTCGAAAGTGAGAGGGTAACAGATTCCAAAACTATACACCGATGAGTGTGATGTCAATTCTAGCAAGATAACAGAATCAAGTATTAAGTAGAGATGTGTTATGAGTAACCTAAAAAGATGACCAGTGACTTCCATGAATTCACATCCAAAATATACCAGTCTAATCTCATTTGCTTTTCTAATAGGAGAATCAGACTGTCAGATCAGAAGAATGAAAAGGCATGGCCTAATTGTTTAAGGTGTGTGTGTGCGTGTGTGTGTGTACACATACATGTGCACATGGGTGTAAATTCTATTTTGTAATCACTTAGTCTTGGCAGAGGAGGAAAATAAAGAAAGCATCAGCTAGCATATAAGGAATTTCCTAAAGAACGTTCTTCACCATTAGCTTACCTAAGATAAAGAAGTAAATGTGATAAAGAATGTGTTTAAGCTCAGAATGTATCAAGTGAAGAAAAAGAATTAACAGAGCATCTGTTAGTGACTTGAAACAGGCCATAGATTTTTTTCTGAATGTTACTAAACTGTATTTCTCTAAGCAGGTTAAAGCAATGTAACCATACTTTTTTAAAAAAGTCCAGCTGCACTGGGTAGGTCTCAGAAGCACAAAAGCCCCTGAGAAACCCTTGCCCTAGGCAAGATGAACTGAGACCAATGGAGGATGAGAGCATCTGAGAGGGCTCAGTCCAAGGCAGGGGTGAGATCTTGGTTACCACCACCCCCGAGTACGTTTACTCAGAGGAAGAGACCGGAAGCAGGACAGAAACCCGCTTTGGAACCAGGGACAGGATGACTGAGACTTCAAGTTCATGCCACTTCTTCCTTTGCAAACAACACCTCATAAGTCAGCTGCTCTCTCCTCTTTGGTCCCTGGTATGAAGAGTGCTCAATTTCACTGGCTCACTCACACAGGAAGGTTGGAGAGACTTAAAAAAAAAAAAAAGACTCTTTATTTCCCCTAATGAACATGGGAGCCTTCTGAATTAGCACATGGATTTTAGCAAAGCAATCAGTATTTGGGAATGAGATAGAGAAATGGGGG
The DNA here is from genome assembly GCA_003697995.1 of Taxidea taxus jeffersonii. Taxonomy (NCBI): domain Eukaryota; kingdom Metazoa; phylum Chordata; class Mammalia; order Carnivora; family Mustelidae; genus Taxidea; species Taxidea taxus. Next base: position 1,401 of record ML100177.1, read on the forward strand.
CAGGAGGACAGTATAGTTAAATGATGACAGTTGAGTCAGTTACAGCCATTTCAGTAATTCCAACCCCAAATTATGAAACAATGTTAAGGTGGAAGGAGTGGTCTAGTGATGTCTCAGAGGGTGCTGCCATCTACCTTATTCTAGTTAACATTTTTCATCAAGGATTTGTATCACGATCAAGATGACCAGCTGATTATATCTGAAGAAGCTGCAAATCTATTAGTAATGTTAATAAAAAGGTAATACATTTAAACCTTTTCTTTTGGAAGCAGGCAAAGCATATATGAACATGACCAAGAATGCTCGAATGAGCATACAAGAATGGTATAGATAAGGCCTGGTAGCAGGTCACGTTAAAAACACTTGGGAGTTCTAATGGACAGGAAGCTCAGAGAGTCAACATTATGATGGCATTGCTAAAAACAGCTAGTGCAATCTTATAGTTAATGATAAACGCAGAGTAACCAGGATAAGAGGAGTAATGGCTCCAATGGGTTCCGCGATATTTGGCACAAATCAGATCAAACTGTGACCATTACTGAACCCAGGTCTGGGCACCAGAGTTGAAAAAGAACACTGCCATGGACTGGAATCCATAAGAGAAGAGCATTCTGAACCCCAAAGAGCCTTGAAATCACAGTCTGTGAGGAACGGCTGGCGACAGTGGGGCTGTGAGATTAGTAGGTAAAGTTACAGAGCAGCAGATCTCAGGTGATGTGGGGAAGAACTGTAGAAGTGGACTGTCTGAAAAGAACCTCCTCGACCAGACGCGACCCAGGGGACAAGCCAGGACTGGTCGCGCACAGGCCGGATGGCCTCTCCTGGGGAGACACAGAGGGAATTCACATATCAGACAGTGAATAGGGCCAGGAAACCGTCCAGCTCTGGGTTAATGAAGTAATTAGTGCTTAATGTGTAAAAACATCTCGGTGACATGATAAACACTGAGTCAATCAATAGCATCTTGGATGATGTATGACATATTAACCTAAATCAGAACAAAGCTTCGTCTAGTGGTTCTAGGCAGATAGATAAATGTGGGATTCTGAGTAACGGAAGTAGTTACTTCAAGAGGACCCGGTTTGGATGAACTCTAGTCAGAGCAAGAATTATTCCCCCTTCCCTTATCGTTCAATAAAAATATACCAGAGTTGGGGCGCCTGGGTGGCTCAGTGGGTTAAAGCCTCAGCCTTCGGCTCGGGTCATGATCTCAGGGTCCGGAGATCGGGCCCCGCATTGGGCTCTCTGCTCAGTGGAGAGCCTGTTTCCTCCTCTCTCTCTGCCTGCCTCTCTGCCTGCTTGTGATCTCTGTCTGTCAAATAAATAAATAAAATCTTAAATATATATATATATATATATATATATATATGCATATATATACCAGAGTAAATCACTGGTAAACACAATATAAAATACGGTATGGTCATCCAGTTTGGAAACACAAGCAAATACATATAAAGTGGGTATTGATATCATATTTTAATAAGTGATAAAATAATATTATCTAAGTTTACAGATTTTATGGTCATCCTGGATGATTTTTAAATAAATGTTACAACTAGGGAATAGATTCTCCTTAAAGAATAATCACAGTATTGACAAATGTTGGGTTTGCTGTGTGGTAAGCATTCATATTATTCCATCTGATGCTCAGAAAAATGTACAAGTTAGATGATATTATTATCTCTATTTTACTGATAATGGCCACTGAGACTAAGACCAGTTATATAACTTGCCCACAGTCACTCAGGTTTTAACTGGAGGCCATCTGTCCAGAGCCTGGCAGCTTCAGGACTGTGTGGATTCTGTGTCAGACCCAGTACTAAGTAATTCCCACACATTTTCTCACCTAATCCTCAAAATGACCCTGTGAGGTGTGCATAGTCCTCTCCATGTTACAGATGAGGAGAAGGGTTTCCGGAGTTCGATAGGTCAGAGGTCACACTGGCAGAAATTCTAACTCTGCCCCACCCAACCCTGATGTCTAAGCTCCCACCCAGTTAACTGCCTCTGGCTAAAATATTCATTTTATCTGAAAATTATAATATGAACTGTCACCAAAATAACCAGTTTCGTGGGTGACATCGGAAAGTCCAAAATAAAAACACTGAAATTTGTCTTACAGTATTTTTAAGTACTGTTTATGAGCAATATGTACTCTTGATAGCATAAACTGGTTTTTGGAATTGTGATATCTGGAGAAAAAAAACAACAACACAAAAACAGGAGACCAAACCAACTGAGAGAACCATATTATCTACTTTGATAAAACTTTATTTTCAGTGGCAGGCTTGCAGCTGATTCTTGCTGAGTCATCTAATGAGCTGAATTATCTCAGTCAAGACACATTCTCTCTGCAACCTCAGTTTCCTTTTTTTTTTAGAAAATGGGGCTATAACAGCAGCTTCTTTTGATGCCACAAATAAGCTCTGACCACCGCCTGCCTTAGTGATCGGTTATGTAACTCAAGTTACCCAAGTGGTTTAATGTACACTTGCAATAAATGAGCTAATTTCTGCAGGAGCAAATTGAGTTTTGGTTCTTCCCAACCTGTGTGCTAACAGCTTTAATACTGGAAGGTGATATTTAATTCTGGAAAATCACCCACGTTTACCCATTGCCAGTTGCATCACTAGAGCTAAATATGGGTATTTACACTCATCTCTCACCCAATAAACATAATTAGTGCCATTTTTTTTATCAGCAAAAATTCAGAGGCAATCATTCAATGCAAAAACCAGCAGTGCTTCATTAACAGCGAAAGTAAACTCATATAGTAAGTTGGTTATTCCAACATGCACTTACAAGAACAAATCTGAGAAACAGAAACTCTAACCCATCCCTATACATTCTAAACACTCCTGAAGTAACACAGAATTTGATAACAGCTGTCACATCAGCACTTGCTAATTGCCCAGTTGCCTGTGGTCTGTCGACACAATTAAGCCCAGACTAGCACTGGCCCCCATAGTGTTTGGGAAGCACTGTTGCACAAAATAAGGGCTGTAGTAAACTGATGCTGTGAGAGAAGAACATTATGAGAGAACTTGACATTGCAGGCCTCTAAGAAGAATGCACCAGTCTCCAGCCTCCCGTGTGTGAAAATTTTGCTTGTGTGGCCAAACTCATTATGTTACTACATGACGCCTCAGTTAAAAACACTAATGAGTCTTCTCCTAAACCCTCACAATGACTCAGAAGTGTGCCCACCATTGACATCTGCAGGTAAGAAAAATGAGGTGGGGAGAGGTTAAAATAACTAATCCAAGGTCACTCCACTACAGAGTCAACCTGAGGCTACACTATAGGTAAAAACTTTATTTCTTTTGAGAATATTAATATCAATTCAACTGTCATCAAAAGAACCTGAAATGGCTATTGACTCTAGAAAGGCCTGGGTAAAGGAAATGTTGGGGATGGTGTCTGCCACGCGGGTCACTGCTCTAGTTCCCTGTCTTCACCAGTGTCACCAAGAACAGGTTGTGCTTCTGGAAAGAAACACCATTAGCATTCCAAAGTGATGCTGCTTGGACCCCTCACTTGAAAAACCGAAGACTGACTCCTTAAATATGAGGGTTCTTTTGAGTTCCGCATTTGCAGGAAGCATTCAGAAATAATGTTCATGGTTTGTCTTAGTGGAGCTACAACTTATGTTCAATGATGAAGTTCTGAAATTTTTTATCTTACAAAATATGAAAGCCACCAATTGTTAATGACAATTTCCCAGATCTAGTATCAGGACACCAACAATACAGAATTCCTCATAGCAAACATGTAGTAAGACTACTTTAGCGTACACAATTATGACTCAAAAATGAAAGTATCTCATACTCAAAGTAACATCAAATCTGAGTTTACACAGTAGACTAAGAAAAATACCTTCTTCTTGTTGGTAAAAGTCTCATGGTATTTTTATGATGCAAATAAAAATCTGTCGGGAGTTCCCAGAGATGAGGTTTTCCTTCAGTGGGATGAAAAACTCCCAGGAAGAGATTAATGGAATCTTGTCTATCAGCATCTAAAAAGCAAAAATAGGCATTTTAGGAAATCACTACTGAGATATACAACTCAGGAGAATGTTTTCTCAGGAGGCGAAGGGTACAACTGTGATTTCATAAAACATACCTTTGAAAATAATAGTATTTATACTTCAGAAGTCACACACATCTAAAATAAAATAGTCACAAAATCTAAATTAGTCACCAAGATTTCGAGCAGAATTAAGATCTTGTTTTCAGATGTTTCCTTTTTGCTCCATTCCTTTCATAATACAGAGGACAGTGAACACACATTGCTTCTTGAATTTTGAGAGATTCTTAAAAATCAAGAACTGCCATAATACCACAGTGATTTTATTTTTAGGTAGGAACACATTTCCACCATTCTTTAGTCTACCAGACACAAATACATCTTTACTTTGTTACAAAGACAAGCCGAGACCGAGACTGTCAGAAACAAATAAGCAAAATGATCCCACAGCTATCCTTACTCTCTGTTGCACAAAACCTTGAACAAGTTGCTCTCCATACTTTCCACTTCTAATCCTTGAAAAGACAGTCTCCATTTCTTTAGCAGAGACAATGTTTATAACATTTTCTGTCCCCTCAGCTGTGGGCCTGGCCCATTCCCTTCTGTGTTTGATAATGAAGGCAGAGTGGGCACATGGATAACAGCCTCATTCTAACTATTCAACCACTCCAAAATTACTAACCACGTATGCACATATATTGTATTTCCTTCCTTTTATAATTATATTTTGGTAAAAATGATGATGAGTACTAAAAGGGTCTCATGAAGCACTCTTCCCATTCTGCACTGTCTCCCCCCCACCCCCAACCCGGCCAGCATCCTTCATTGTTTCCCCTCATTTCCTGCCTCCCATTCTCGTCTCAGAGCCCTGTGTATTCAAGTTTGGGGCAGACATGCATGATTAAAATAATACCCTCTTTCTGAAAATGAGCATAGAACTAAAAAGCACAGTAGAAATGACTGCTTTCGAAACAAGAAAATATTACCATAAAATCAATCTTCTTCCAACAGCTATAGTGAACATAGCTATCTCTAAAATTAGCAACATTGTTCTCATTGAACTATTTGGTCATCTCAGCAAAAGCAATAAATGAAATATGGCACATCAAACATATATTAGTGTTATTACTTTTTGACAGGAAGTGTTCCATTAAAGCAGCATTTACCTTTCAGGCCAAAAGTAATGTATAAAAGGGATGTGTTTATAACCTGAGCAAATTTGGGGCCTTTCTGCCACTTTTGAGAGAAAACAAGTATTAAATGATGCAGACATTACCTACCCAATTTGTACCCTCTTTACATGATGCAAAAGTAAACATACCGTTTTTTCCCCTAAGATTTGATTGATTGATTGACTTAGAACAGGGGGGAGGGGCAGGGAGAGAGGGAGACTCTTAAGCTGATTCCACACAGAGCCTGGAGCCCAGTGCAGGGCTCAAGCTCAGGATCCTGAGATCATGATCTGAGCTGAAAGCAAGAGTCAGATGCTTAACCGACTGAGCCACCCAGGGGCTCCCATATTGCTTTTATAGTAATTACATTCTTTATGCTTCCTGAATAGTCTTTATGGCACTTAATAATTCATGCTATGCAGGGCCTCAAGACATCTTAATACTATCTAGAGAAGCTTTCCATTTTCAGCCATGTTTGCAAGGAACCTTTCATTCTTTAAACCTCATAGCTGCTTCCTTTAACTTTTAACAAGTATGATAAAATGTGAGCTGTGAGAAACGTAACCCAATGAAGGCTACTACTTCAAAGGATCATAGTGAAGACTTGCTGAATGTGCTGCTGTTTCTATAAATATGTATCTGTGATGGATATGATCACTAACCAAGGACTCTAAGACCAGTTTAATGAGCCTGGGGGTCTCTTCCAGGCTAGTCTTGACTGCAAATAAGACAACCACTCTCAGGAAGACAGTAGAACTTTGGATATGGACACAAGCTTAACACAGGTGGGTTCTCTGCAGTTGTGGATAATAAGACGGCAATGATTGCCTATTTTTGTACTCAATCACACTTTAAAGGAAAAAAGAGTAATGTGCCATTCACACTTCACTCAAATAGCTAAACACTAACCACTTTTATTATATATGTATTAAATAGATCAGGCTTGAATATAACAACTCTTTTTTTAAATAACCATTCTTTTCATTTTTAATCAGCAAAAAATATTTTAGAACTAGAATATTTATTCTTTTTTTTTTAAATATTTTATTTATTTATTTGACAGACAGAGATCACAGGTAGGCAGAGAGGCAGGCAGAGAGAGAGGAAGGGAAACAGGCTCCCTGCTGAGCAGAGAGCCTGATGCGGGGCTCGGTCCTGGGATCATGACCTGAGCTGAAGGCAGAGGCTTTAACCCACTGAGCCACCCGGGTGCCCCACAGAATATTTATTATTCTAATGTTAAATTAAGTTTGTGATGAAGTGGGCTCTGAAATCAATAATGGAAAGGAACGTTACTCAATAAATAGTACTGTTTAATTACTACAGGGGAGGGAACAATAAATTTAGATCCCTACTTCATACTATATATTGAAATAAATACCCATTAAATGTGAGAAAGGCGAAGATCAACAACCTAACAGAAAAAGAGAAATGTGCAATTTTTGAAAGAAATAGAAACAGACAATAAACCTACCAAAATTCAACTTTACTAGTTATCAAACAAATGCAAATTAACAGAATACCATTTTTTACCTACTTAAGCTGGCGAATACTTATCAAAATGGGCACTTCTATAACTCTGTTGAGGGAATATTAACTGCTAAACAGTATCCTTTCTCTAAGGCAATTTGGCAACCCAGGGGTTCCCTGCTTTCTGAAAGTCTGCATTACGCCATTTTGCTTGGGAAAGACCTACATAGAACCTGCTCATGTTAATGGAAAGAAATCTGAAGAGGATTTTAACTTTTATGAAAATAGCTGTTACTATACTAACGCAGTTCTTTCCTAAAAGCAAAGTAGTGTAACTCAAACTTCGGGAAAGTGGGGGGATACTCCCCACTTTTTAAAAAATATTTTATTTATTTATTTGAGAGAGAGACAGTGAGAGAGAGTCTGAGCAAGGAGAAGGTAAGAGGGAGAAGCAGACTCCCCATGGAGCTGGGAGCCCGATGTGGAACTTGATCCCGGGACTCCAGGATCGTGACCTGAGCCGAAGGCAGTCGCTTAACCAACTGAGCCACCCAGGCGCCCCAGATACTCCCCAGTTTATGCCATTTCAGCTTACCAAAGTTTTCGTGGGGTACGCACACACACACATAGATACATATGCATTTATGTATAGATAGATACAGATACGAATATGTTCAGGGCTTTAAATATACATACATATGTATTTATGTATAAATAGATATAGTATAGAAATTTTCATGGCTTTAAATATATATATATTTATATGTATTATAAACACACACACATACACACACACATTTATTTATTTAAAGCCCTGAAAATATTTATACTCTCTGACCTAATAAATATGCTTCCAGAATTTCCATAAGATAACATCAAAGATATGCAAAAAAAGAGTATATGTTTAAAGATGTTTAAGAGGAACCAAAATGCAAAATAGTAACTAAATAAATTATGATTTGTTTCTGTGTTTCTAAAGGATACGTTTCTAAAGGATAGAATGCCATAAAGCTACTAAAAATCATGTTGTAGAAGAATATTTAGGTCATAAAGATTGCTCACATTATCTAAAAGGGCAAAAGCAGAACATAAATATTATGTGCAAGGAAGAACAAATGGCTGTCTCTGGAAGGTGGAGATTATCTGACTTCATTGTGAGGTTTTTAAAAAAAATTTAATTTAATTTTTTTCAGCATTCCAAAAATCATTGTTTATGCACTACACCCAGTGCTCCATGCAGTACGTGCCCTCCTTACTACCCACCACCAGGCTCACCAAACCCTCAGTTTGTTTCTCAGTCCACAGTCTCTCATGGTTCGTCTCCCCCTCCAGTTTCCCCCAATTCACTTCTCCTCTCCATCTCCCCATGTCCTCCCTGTTATTCCTTATGCTCCACAAGTAAGTGAAACCCTATGATAATTGACTCTCTCTGCTCTGAAAGGTGAAGATTATCTGACTTCACTGTGAGGTGAATTTCTATAATTAACATCTATTACTTTCATAATTGAAAAGAACTACCCTTCATTCACTCACCCAGGAACCTACTCTGCTCTGCACTAACTAGGGACACAGTTATGGACAAGACTGACTGGGGCTGTGGTGGGACATACAGTCCAAGTGGCAAACAAACATACATATACAAGTGAATAATGGACCAGGTACATTCAGGGGTTGTAAGTTCTGTGAAGACTTGTTAAGTTCTGTGAAGACAATGACAGAGTGACATGAGAGCGAAGGGAGGGGACACGGCCCCTTGAATTGGGTAGTGAGGGCAGGGGTAGAGGCTGCAGGGTCTGAGGAAATAACAGCTGAAGTGTATGCATGAGAAAATACACAAAGCTCTGGGGGCTGTGCCCACGGAGAAGGACAAACACAAACAAAGGTCTGAAGGAGGAAGAGACAGCAGCTCCAGGAACAGAAGGAAGGCCAGGGAGGCTAGAGGGCAGTGGACAAGGGGAACGGCCATATTAGAGACAGATGGGGTGCCACACAAGACCTTATAGGTCACCATGAAGAGTCTTATTTTAAGTGCGATGGAAAGCCCTGGAAGGGTTTTTAGAGAGGCACAGGATGCTATCTGACTTCAGTTTTAAAAAGATCCCTCTGGTCATGATCCCAGCATCCTGGGATCGAGTCCCACATTGGGCTCCTTGCTCGGCAGGGAGCCTGCTTCTCCCTCTGCCTCTGCCTGCCTCTCTGTCTGCCTGTGCTCGCTCGCTCTCTCTCTCTCTCTCTAACAAATAAATAAATAAAATCTTAAAAAAAAAAAAAAAGATCCCTCTGGTGGCTGTGAAGAACAGGAGCCCACGTGTGGAGGCAGAAAGCTGAAGCAGAAGCGACTGCGGTTGTTCACACAGAGGTGACTGTTTCTGGCACCAGCATGGCGGCAGGCAGGACAAAAAACAGCAAAAGCATTTAGGGTATGTTTTGGGGCTGAGACAATGAGATCTGCCGAGAAATGGGACTGGGACAGTGGGGATAAGTAAGGAAAATAAATAAATCAGGGATGATTCCAAGGTTTCTGAACTGAGCAACGGGTGCTGAGGTGGAAAAGGCAAGTGGAGAAACAGGTTTGAGTCAGTAAGGAATTTCTGCCTTAGAAATGATCAGCTTGAGGTTCTTATTAGATATTTGTGGTAGTAAGAAATCTAGGCCCCAAGGGATGCCTGGGTAGCTCAGTCGGTTAAGCAACTGCCTTCGGCTCAGGTCACAATCACAGGGTCCTGGGATTGAGTCCTGCATTGGGCTTCTTGCTTGGCAAGGAGACTGCTTCTCCCTCTGCCTGACGCTCCCCCTGCCTGTGCTCGCTCACTCTCTCTGACAAATAAATAAAATGTTAAAAAAAAAAAAAAAAAGAAAAACAAAGAAATTTGGGCCCAAGACCTTTCCTCCCTAGCGTCATACCCACAAATATTTCATATCACACAGGAAAAGGGACTTTTGCAGATGTAAGTGAGGTTACTAATTACTCACTCCAAGACTGGGCTATTATCCTGTATTATCTGGGTGGGCCCACTGTAATCACATGGATCCTTCAAAGGCAGAAGAGGAAAGTAGAAAGGAAGGCAGAGAGATTAGAAGCACAAGGATTCAGTGTGCCACTGCCTGTTCTGAAGATGGAGTGGGCTGGAAGTCAAGGAAGGCAAGCAGCCTTCAGAAACTGAGAATGACCCCCAGGCAACAGCCAGCAAGGCCACAGGGACTTCAGTCATGGGATTCTGGCACGGGGTTCTGCCCTTGACCTCAAACCTCAACAAGCCTGGAAGCCTCCAGGTAAGAGCCCAGGTTGGCCAATACCAACTTAATTTTTGCTTCTTTTGACTTCATTTGACTTCATTGCTTTCATTTTTACCAGCCCTAAGTGAGACCCTAAGCAGAGAACACAGCTGAGGAATGCTGTGCTCAGACTACTGACCCACAGAAACTGTGACATAATAAATGAGTATTGTTTTAAGGCGCTAATTTTGCTGTAATTTATTAAGAACCTATAGAAAACTAACATAATACTCAAGAAGAGATGCTAGCTAGGTGGGCTTTTGGAAAAATGAGTCTGGAGTTCAGTAGAGAAGTCAAGGTATACACACAAAGGTGAGCGTCAAATGCACGGTATTTACGAGCTAGATGAGATGCACCTCAGGTAAAAGTGTACAGAGAAAAGAGAAGAGGGTTTAGAAATGGGGCAGGAGATGTCACCAGGGAGACTGAGTGAGAGATCACAGAGGTGAGTTTCAAGAAACAGGGAGTGGTCACCCGTGATAAAAACTTCTGAAAGGCGGGGCGCCTGGGTGGCTCAGTGAGTTAAAGCCTCTGCCTTCAGCTTGGGTCATAATCCCGGGGTCCTGGGATCGAGCCCTGCGCCAGGCTCTCTGTTCAGCAGGGATCCTGCTTCCTCCTCTCTCTCTGCTCCCCCCTCTGCCTCCTTGTGATCTCTGTCTATCAAACAAATAAATAAAATCTTAAACAACAACAACAACAACTGCTCAAAGGCTGAGCAAGATAAAGACAGAGAAATGACCCTGGATTTGGCAATAGGGAGATGTCTGGTGATTCTGACAAGCACAGGTTCAGCAGCAATGACAGGGTAGATGCCCATGAGGCAGATGGAGAGAACAGGACAGGAGAGGAAATAGACACACTGATCACTCAAGAGGTTTTGCTTAGGAACCCAAGGAAAAAGGACTGTAGCTGGACGGGGGCATGGGATTGGGTATGTAAGGAAAGATCTGATGGAAAATACTAAGGAGGGCATTCATGCTAATGGAAATGAGGCAGGGAGGCGGGGACAGAAGATGTGCAGCCATGAGAGTCTACTCATAGGCAAGCACTAAGGAATGAGATTCAAAGCATGGCAGAGGGACTGGCCTAAGATGGGACAGGGCTGCCACATTACTGAATTGCTGTATGAGTTCTAGTAGTCTGGGGGTGGAGTCTTTTGGGTTTTCCACATAAAGTATCATGTCATCTGCGAAGAGAGACAGTTTGACTTCTTCATGGCCAATTTGAACACCTTTTATTTCTCTTTGTTGTCCGATTGCTGTTGCTAGGACTTCTAATACTATGTTGAACAAGAGTGGCAAGAGTGTGCATCCTTGTCGTGTTCTGGATCTCAAAGGGAAGGCTGTCAGCTTTTCCCCATTGAGGATGATATTTGCTGTGGGTTTTTCTTAGATAGATTTGATGAAGTTGAGGAATGTTCCCTCTATCCCTATACTCTGAAGAGTTTTAATCAGGAATGGATGCTATATCTCATCAAATGCTTTTTCTTTTTCTGGATTAATTGAGAGGACCATGTGGTTCTTCTCTTACTGATTTGTTCTATCAAAATCAATGTACAGAAATCAGTTGCTTTCTTATACACTAACAATGAAAATACAGAAAGGGAAATTAGAGAAACTATTTCATTTACTATAGCGCCAAGAACCATAAGATACCTGGGAATAAACCTAACCAAAGAGGTAAGTGATCTGTACTTGAGGAACTATAGAACACTCATGAAAGAAATTGAAGAAGACACCAAAAGATGGAAGACCATTCCATGCTCATGGATTGGAAGAATAAACATTGTTAAAATGTCTTTACTGCCTAGAGTAATCTATACTTCCAATGCCATTCTGATCAAAATTCTACCAGCATTTTTCAAAGAACTAGAGTAAACAATCCTAAAATTTGTATGGAACCAGAAAAGACTCCGAATTGCTAAGGAAATTTTGAAAAAGAAAAACAAAACAGGTGGCATCACGTTGCCTGATTTCAAGCTTTACAACAAAGCTGTGATCACCAAGACAGCATGGTTCTGGCACAAAAACAGACACATAGACCAGTGGGACAGAGTAGAGAGCCCAGATATGGACCCTCAACTTTATGGTCAAATAATCTTCGACAAAGTAGGAGAAAATATACAGTGGAAAAAAGACAGTATCTTCAATAAATGGTGCTGGGAAAATTGGACATCTATGTGTAGAAGAATGAAACCATTCTCTTACAAAATACACAAAGATAAACTCGAAATGGATAAAAGACCTCAACATGAGGCAGGAATCTATCAAAATCATAGAGGAGAACATAGGCAGTAACCTCTTAGACATTGGCCACAGCAACTTCTTTCAAGATATATCTCTAAAGGCAAAGGAAACAAAAGCAAAAATGAACTTTTGGGACTTCATCAAGATCAAAAGCTTCTGCACAGCAAAGGAAACAGTCAACAAAACAAACAGGCAACCCACAGAATGGGAGAAGATATTCGCAAATGACACTACAGACAAAGGGCTGATATCCAAGTCCTATAAAGAACTCCTCAAACTCAACACACACAAAACAGATAATCACATCAAAAAATGGGCAGAAGACATGAACAGACACTTCTCCAAAGAAGACATACAAATGGCTAACAGACACATGAAAAAATGTTCATCATCATTAGCCATCAGGGAGATTCAAATCAAAACCACACTGAGATACCACCTTACACCAGGTAGAATGGCCAAAATCAACAAGATGGTAAACAAGTGTTGGAAAGGATGTGGAGAAAGGGGAACTCTCCTACACTGCTGGTGGGAATGCAAGTTGGTGCAGTCACTTTGGAAAACAGTGTGGAGATTCCTTAAGAAATTAAAAATAGAGCTACCCTATGACCCTGCAATTACACTACTGGGTATTTACCCCAAAGATACAGATGTAGTGAAAAGAAGGGCCCTCTGTACCCCAATGTTCATAGCAGCAATAGCCACAGTCGCCAAACTGTGGAAAGAACCAAGATGCCCTTCAATGGATGAATGGGTAAAGATGATATGGTCTATATATACTATGGAGTATTATGCCTCCATTAGAAAAGATGAATAACCTACTTTTATATCAACATGGACAGGACTGGAGGAGATTATGCTGAGTGAAATAAGTCAAGCAGAGAGAGTCAATTTTCATATGGTTTCACTTACTTGTAGAGCATAAGGAATAACATGGAGGACATGGGAAGATGGAGAGGAGAAGTGAGTGGGGGAATCGGAGGGGAAGATGAAGCATGAGAGACTGTGGACTCTGAGAAACAAACTGAGGGTTTTGGAGGGGAGGGAGGTAGGGGGTTGGGTGAGCCCGGTAATGGGTGGTAAGGAGGGCACATAATGCATGAAGCACTGGTGTGGTGCATAAACAATGAATTCTGGAACACTGAAAAGAAATTAAAAAAAAAAAAAAAAAAAGATGGGACGGGGCTACTCCAATCACTGTAATACAATACAGAAACTAGAGGTACAGATAAGGATGGGCTCTGCTTTGAGAGGGATGTTGAAGAGGGAGTCCACCTCAATGACACACAAGGTCACAGCAGAGAGTGGGGTGCTGTAGATTTCAGGAGAAGACATGAAATGGTATGAAACAGTCCTTTTGGAAAGTCGTCACTTCCCAATGGTCATCCTGCCAGAAGGAATAAACCAGAGAAACGTAGTAGGACTGGCAGGCTGTTTTAGTGTCCTTTGGAGACCTGTAGTCAGTTTAAAACAGAGTATAATTAGGTACAGCGTTTTCTCTTGCCATGTTTAACTGCTTTGGTTGCAGGACCAGTGAACAGTTATTAATGTTATTCAAAAGGTTATTAAAAAAAAAAAAAACATTTTGCCAAGCGTCTTCTCCCTGCTGGAGCCAAACACAGCTTATCCACTCTAACCCTGTTAGAAGGATGATCTTAGTAGGCTGCCTCACTAGTCTTGATTAACTAAAATGTTCTTCTCCCTTGTACGCCTCTGTTCCAGTGGTGAGCAGAAAGTGAGTTAAACCATTCCACAACCTTACGGCATGACCACAAAGCTGAAGGATGCCTCCTCTGCATGCTTCCCATGTGTAGTGAGCTTTGCAGTCCTTACCTTGTGAACATCTCTTTTTTTGAAATCTCTATTTGAGAAGGATATGATTCCCCTCCATGCGTGCACACACACACACATACACACACACACCCCCCACAATTTTAAACTATACATATGTGTATGTATGTATACATGTATGCATGAACAGAGCAGATCTATTATTAACTGCTAAAGGTATCCTGTATCTTTTTTTTCTTTGTATAACAGGACTGAAATTCAACAAGCTTCAGCAAGAAAATTCAGCTTACCAAAATGTAAATGTAAAAAAAAAAGGTTAGAAGGAGCTTAACAAGTTCCTTCAGACAGTTATAATAATAAAACACTTTCTAAAATATGAAGGGAGTACCTAGGATCTCTTCTTGGCATTCCCCAACTACCGATGTAACCAGGCAAATGATATATCCAATAAGGGGGTAATATCCTCACTATATTAAGAACTCACACAACTCAGTACCAAAAAAACAAACAACTGATTGAAAAGTGGGCAGAAGACCTGAAGAGACACTTCTCCAAGAAAGGCATCCAGATGGCGGACAGACATATGGAAAGATAGTCAACATCACTCATCATCAGGGAAATGCAAATCAAAACCACAATGAGATATCACCTCACATCTGTCAGAATGGCTACTATCAAAAAGATAAGAACTAACAAGTGCTGGTGAGGAATCAGAGAAAAAGGAACCTTGTGCACTGATGGTGGGAATGCAAAATGGTGCAGCCACTATGGAAAAGAATGTGGAGGATCCTCAAGAAATTAAAACTAGAACTACCATATGATCTGGCAAGTCCACTTCTAGGTATTTATCCAAAAAGACCAAAAACACTAATTCAAAAAGATGGACCCCTATGTTCATTGTAGCATTATTTACAATCACCAAGATATGGATGCAACCTAAGTGTCCATTGATAGATGAATGAATAAAAAAAGTGATACACATACAATGGAATACTACTCAGCCATAAAAAAAGAATGAAATCTGGATAGACCTAGAGGCATTATGCTAAGTGAAATAAGTCAGATAGAGAAAAACAAATATTGTGTAATTTCACTTATATGTGGAATCTAAAAAAATGATACAAATTAACAAAAAAACAAAACAGAAACAGATTCATAGATAAAGAGAATAATCTGGTAGATGCCAGAGGAGAGGGGGAATTGGGCAAATTAGGGGAAGAGGACTAAAAGGTACAAACTTTCAATTATAATATAAATAAGACATGGGGTTACAATGTATAGCATAGAAAATATGATTAATAATATTGTAACAACTCTGGGTGACAGATAATAACTAGATTTACTATATTAGTATATTTATATTACTTTGTAATATATATAAATGTTGAATCACTATGTTGTATATGTGAAACTAATATAATATATATCAACTACACTTCAGTGACAAAAAACCCCCATAAGGGGTCCTGTTTCCCTCTACGCCAATAAAAAACTTTTTGATCTTTGTTCATGTATGAAGCAGTACTCTACCATAATTTTATTTTTCTTATTATGAGTGAAGTTGAGCTTTCTTTCATATGTTTAGAATGTATATGCATTGCTTTCCCTATGAATTGTACATGTCATTTGCCCATTTTTTCCTCTGGAACTTTTGGTCTCTTTATATTGGCTTATTACATCTAAAGGAAATACTGGCTCTTTACATCTAAAGGAAATTAGCATTATTTTGGTAAATTTCAAATTTCTCCTTAGCTTGTCTTTTGACTTAATTTTGCTTTTTGTCTGTCTACATTACATTCTTTTTGGTAATGAAAGGGAAAAAATTCCCGACAACCTAATGTCAAGTGTCTTCCTGCCCGCCCCAGAGGAATCACATGAGAAGATTAAATTTTATAAAGTTGGGGTGCCTGGGTGGCTCAGTGGGTTAAGCCTCTGCCTTCGGCTCAGGTCCTGGGATTAAGCCCGGCATCGGACTCTCTGCTCAGCAGGAAGCCTGCTTC
The DNA here is from genome assembly GCA_003697995.1 of Taxidea taxus jeffersonii. NCBI lineage: Eukaryota > Metazoa > Chordata > Mammalia > Carnivora > Mustelidae > Taxidea > Taxidea taxus. The sequence continues at coordinate 17,385 of ML100177.1, forward strand.
CCCTCTGCCCCCCGCCTGCCTCTCTGCCTACTTGTGATCTCTCTTTCTCTATCAAAGAAATAAAGTCTTTTAAATAAATAAATAAATTTTGTAAAGTTATCTTGAGTGCTTTAAAGAAAATGGCTTTAGAAATATATTAACATTATATGATATCCATTGTAATTTTAAAATAAGTTGTATGCCTCAAGGACACCATGCTTCTCAAAATAAAGTCTGTTTTAGCCACATTATTTATAAAATAATTGCTTTCAAAGTAGTTCCTCTTTCAGTGGTACAGTTTTGCTTTACACTTCCATTATGTGGCATGTTACACTTTTTCTTGACCATCTTCTATCTTTTCATAGTCCTCCCTGCTTTTTAAATCACGTACATCTCCACATTCATTCTCTCTGTCCCCTAGTATTATTAAAAAATACTTCAGTTGGTCCTTATCTGTCAATAATGGTTCCCATTACAGGGACAATGATGTCAGAGGGCAGAAGAGTGCATGTTTCCTTTCCATCAGGGCAGTTTTCCACCTTTCCCATGGTAACCCATCCCCTGAGAGATATGTACTTGTGGGCATACAACTTACACAAGTGTTGAACTCTGTTCCCCCCCCCCCAAAAAGATACACTGAAGCCTTGGGACGCCTGGGTGGCTCAGTCATTAATCGTCTGCCTTCAGCTCAGGTCATGATCTCCGCGTCTAGGGATCGAGTCCCACATCAGGCTCCCTGCTCAGCGGGAGGCCTGCTTCTCCCACTCCCACTCCCCCTGCTTGTGTTCCCATTCTCTCTGTCTCTCTTCTCTGTCAAATAAATAAATTAAAAATCTTAAAAAAAAAAAAAAGATACATTGAAGCCTTAAGCCCTAGGACCTGTGAACGTGACCTCATCTGGAAGTTGAGTCTTTGCAGATACAATCCAGTTAAGATGCAGTCCCACTAGAGTAGGGCAGCCCATAATCCGAAATGACTCATGTCCTTATAGGAAGAGCGAGACTCACAGGGAAAATGCCACGTAGACACAGACACAAGGGGAAAATGTCAGGCAAAGTTAGAGGTAGGAATGAAAGTGCTGTGGTTGCAAGCCATGGATCACCAGAAGTCATCAGAAGCTATGAAGCAAGTAAGGATCCTCCCCTGGAGCCTTCACAGGGAGCACGACCCTGCTCATCCCCTGATTTTGGACTTCCAGCCTCCAGAACTGTGGGACAATAAACTGCTGCCACTTCATGCCACTTAGCTTGCGGTATTTTCTTACAGAAGCCCTTAGGAAGCTAGCACAACAAAGCGGAGCCAGTGAGCACGCCTTCAGGGAGATAACCCTATTTTTAATCAATGCTCTAATGGTAAAAACAAGTGAAACCCATTGTAATTTTGTGTTTTTGTGACTGATAATAACCAATTACCTCTAACTCACATTGTAGCCAATTTGAATACATCAGTACATATTAATGTCCTCACTGGTAATGAGAGCATTAGGGATAATAAAAGATGATGGAAATGCTTTAATATTTTTCCTTTAGAAATCTAGAATTGAAACTTATGCCACTGCCCAGAATCTCTAAGTTTGATTTCCCTAAACTCTCAGTTTCTGCTTGGATTACTCTACTTTGATTTTTAAGTTTTAAACCCAGTTCAAGGAGCAGGCATAAAGAGGAATATCTAAATTCTCGTTAAGGTCCACAGTGGACTCTGTGGTTGATGTTATACCCTGAGCTTACCCAGAGTACTACAATGGGCTCAGAGAATGCAAAAGAAATGATCTGAGGCGCCTCGGGGCATCACTGATAAGCTACATGTTACTAGGCTGGCATCCTTAGTCCTGTCAATTTTGTAATTCAGGGAAAAGGGGGAATTGGGGAGGACACAGGTAATAAATTAACTCATGTATTTATTAATTCATCCCACAAATATTTAGTGTGCCATGAGCAAAGCACTGGGGACACTGGTGAATGAGCTGCCCATGGGGCTCTCTGGTCTCATGGCAGGAACTAATGGCATCATGAATGATTTCACAGCAACTGTGCTAAGTGCTACGAAGGAAAAGCACAGAATGCCATTAGAACAAACCCTGGAGGACCTTCTTTGAGCAAGTGAAAGTAGAGTGAGCTCTCAAGGCTTGCTAAGCAGCAGGAGAAGACTGCAGTCATGTGTTCCAACGGATGGAACAGCATACGATTAAGCAGCCTAATTTATTTAGGGAACTGTGAGAGCGTCAGTGCGTCTGGAGAGGAGCAAAGGAGGACAGCAATGGAGTAAATGACATGCAGGACCTACAGATTGCCTTGTACTTCCCTCACATGCCCACCAGGCTACCCACCAGCTTCTGCCTCCTCCAAAGTGTGCGAATAGGGAAGGTCTTACTTGGCGTGCACACCCCAGGATGAACCCTATGACTCCCACCCTCTCGGTGTTCGTACTGTAGTGTGATACTCTGCTATACGGTGAACTGTCTCCCCCAAAAGATACATTGCAGTCCTAATCCCAAATACCTGTGAATGTATAATCTTATTGGAAAATAGGGTCTTTCCTGATGTAATCAAGTTAAAATGTCACACTAAATTAGGATGGGCCCTAATGCAATATGACTAGTGTCCTCGTGAGACCAGGGAAATCTGACACCGACACAGACACAAAAGGGAAGACAGCCATGTAACCACGGAGGCAGAAATGGAGATGCCACAGGTGCAAGCCAAAGAACTCCAAGGATTGCTGGCAAACTACCAGAAGAAAGGAAGAAGCAAGTCCAGGTTCTCACCTATCAGTTTCAGAAGGTGCCTGGCCCTACCAACAACTTGATTTTGAAAAAGTGAGATAATACATTTGGGCTGCTTTGAGCCACCCGCTCTGTGCTATTTGGTTACAGCAGCCCTAGCAAACTGATACTGATTTCCCTTGCGTGGGGGTGGGAGCTATGATGTGCTTCTAACCAATGGGATATGGCAAAGGGATGGGCCATCGCTCCCACAATTATAAGTCTCTCTTGCTGGCAAATTCATTCTAGAAACTCACTTCCCCTTGTAGGCTGTGAAGAAGCAAGTTACTAAGAGTCCCAAAGTCACACAAAAAAACTATGAGGAATTGAATTCCATAGCAAACACGCAAGTGGGGAGCAAATCCTTCCCTAGTTAGACCCCCAGATGAGACCCAGCCTGCTTGACATCTTGACTGCAGCTCTGTAAGACTCTATGCAGAAAATCCAGCTAAGTTGTGCCTGGACGCCCCTCCCCGCACAGACATGGTGGGATAATAAACACATGTTGTCTTAGGCTGTTTTGAATAATTTGTTATGCAGCATGGAAAACTGATATGCTTGCATTGTAACACAACAAACTGACTTTGCATTCTCTCTGGGAACGGAAAATGCTGAAAGCTGACTCTGTGGGTGCTTTCAGGCATGCTTCAGAAGTTCCCGTCACCAGAGACTCTCTTGCAGTTCCCTTGGTGTGGACCAAGCAACTTTTCCTATCAGTTCTTCACAACTCCTTCCTTAGGAATCCAGGGATCACCTCCTGGTTCTTGCTGCTGGGTTCCTCCGGCCAGGGCTGAGGTCAATGCCATGCTATCACCCTCCCTCATGAAGCCCATGTCTGGTCACCAGTAAACCACTCAAAGATCCTTTGGCCCAACCATATTTAGGAGGGAAGGCCCTTCCCAACATGGCAGCCCTCTCCTCAGTCCATAGCTGTACTTCTGCTTTGCTACACAGCAATCCCAAGTTAACAGTTCTATGCTGTCCCTCCAACAGAAGAGTATGAGGATTTGGTCTGTGATATCTATTATGTTGGAAATTCCATCAGAATGGAGGCAGCGGAAGGACCATTTTAACAACTTGTTACTTTGAGTATTCACAAGTCATAAAACAAAGAAAGATATAATTTAGTGTTAATGCTACTATTAATTTCTAGCTGACATTCAAAAAATTAGCTTGTCAAAACTATGAATCCTATTTTTAAAATAATGATTAAATACCCTCAAACAAATTTATCTATGTATCACAAGGTGACAGAAGCCAAGGAATCAAAGTATTTTGCATTACTGGGCGCCTGGTGGCTCAGTCAGTTGAGCGGCTGCCTTCAGCTCAGGTCATGATCCCAAGGTCCTGGGATCAAGCCCTGCATTAAGTTCCTGCTCAGTGGGGAGTCTGCTTCTCTCTCTCCCTCTACCCTCCCCAGCCCTCCGCAGTGCGCTCTCTTGTTCTATCTCAAATAAATAAATAAAATAGTTAGACTTAAAAAAAAAAAAAGTCTTCTGCATTACTTAAGAGCTCCTATTATGGGTGGCAAAATGCAACACTGCACTATTTAAAATACAAAATTTATTCATTCATTTATTGAACAAATGTTTATTGAGAACATTCTAAGTGAGATTCTATTTTAAACTTTGGTTTTACTTAGCCAGATTGCTCAAAAAAGGTATATGTATAAGAAGAAAAGTGCATATCAGGTGAAGTTTTAAAAAGTTTAAAAATTCTTATTCCAGAATTACCTGAAAAAGCATTGCTGTAATATCTAGACAGGGTCTGCATGATGTCTTTTGAATGCTGGGTCCATGGTGCTATCTTTCTGTAGGTTTTTACACGATGAACAAGTTGAGAACCACCATACTGAAGGGAGAGAGTATCCCCATGATCTTCATAGAGTTCCTCAAATAATCTAAACCAAAGAAAAATAAACATTACAAAATTTTACCAAAAGTACTACACACGTGGCTCAGTTAGCCACATACAAATTCCTAAGAGCCTTTCAAGCAGACTCTTGATGATAAATCCATATGTAAAATATATGCTACAGTAATAGTCTAATAAGTTAAAAAAAAAGTCATAGAAAACACTAAAATGGAAGTTGGAGAACCAAAAACATAAGGCACCAAAGCCAGACCAAGGTGATTCTAACCTGACTGAAGGACTCCTAACTCTTCAGGCTGCCAGATCAATTTACCTCCCACAACAGAATTTGACGAGCTCTTGCCACCGACAGATAAACCATACTCTTTCCTCAAGACATGTTTGAAGCCCATATTTCTTCAAGTGCCTGTTAAGATTTTCAGTGCTGTGATATCCGTGGATCTGGCCACCTGGAAGTTGTTCATTTTCCTAACAGAGCCTTTACAACTACCTCAGATGACCAATAACAAGTGTCTTTGTATTTTCAAGAAAGAGCACTCCACGAAGTGGCATAGATCCAATGGATAGTGAAGAAACATAATCCTTCATGAAAAATCAATCTTTCATGTATCTTATATTTTTAATTCAAAATGTATGAAGGCACATGACTTCCTCTTTCTAATGCAATCTAAATTTGTTGGTTTTTTTTTTTAAGATTTTATTTATTTGAGAGAGAGTGCACATGAATCAGAGCAGGAGTTGGGGAGGAATAGAGGGGGAGAGCAAAGGAGGGGAAAAGAATCTCAAGACAATTCCATGCTGAGCATGGAGCCCACCATGGGGCTTGACTCGATCTCATGACCCTAAGATCATGACCTGAGCCAAAACCAAGAGTGAATGCTCAACTGAGGCACCTGGGCATCCCTGGATTTGTTTGGTAAAAACCCACCAGTTTGTATTTATCTAAAGCACTCTGAATTTATATAAAGAACATAGTATGTATTCATAATTAACACACAAAAAAAATAAAAACCATGGCAACAACACACAGGTCTTTAATAAAATATTACAGAATTATTTTGAAAAATGTCTTTCAGCAACATAATTTTTGATAAGTTAATAAAAGCTAAAAGTTCACAGAAGTCCCTATTATCAATCAGTTTTGCTGAAAAAAAGAAAATAAGTTAAAAGCTAAAAGTTCACA